>BLXL01010068.1:0-46075 GCA_023170135.1 Acarapis woodi
TTTTTATTCAATCGATTGACACTATTAAAAAATAAAAATTAAGATCGAATTTCTTAATTCAGATTTCAAGAAAATTAATGCTTAAAATTAAAAATTAATATCGTTCAAAGTGAAATTAAATAATTATTAAATAAGGCACTTATCATATAATGGAACGTATAGATTACAATGTGTAAGCCGGTTAGTGTTGCTTTGTGAAAAAGCATATGTAATTTATACATTTTCTATATAATTTTAATTGAAACAGAGATTCTAAACATACGTATATGTTTTAAATATAAATATATTTTCATATCAAGATTCCTTTGGTGTGTAAATAGCTATTTAAACGGTGTGTTTTGATATTGTGTCACAAAACAAAAAAAAAAACAGTTTTTTCTAAAAGATTATTTTATTATTAAATTTTTAAAATTAATAAGTTAAATAGAAATTTTCAAATTAGAAGGTAAGTTCTTTTAGGTGCATCCAAATAGTAAGAATATGTTTTTGAAATTGATTAATTTAGCATGTTATTTATTTAAATCTTTTGAAACAGTGTGTGCTCCAGTTCAACACACATTATGAACAATTCCGTTCTGATCAATTATTCAGATGAGCAATCAAATTGTACAAACAACAGCAGTAAAAATGATTCGTCTGCTAGTGTATTAAATTTTAATCTTAACAGCACTCAACAACCAACTCAACCACCAACTCAACAACCAAAAGACAATAAACATCTTGTCGAAACGTTTCGCGAATTAATGCGTGATAAGAACATTAGTAGCACAGCATCATGGGAATTCGCATTAAAATCTATATCAAGCGATCCGAGATACGAATTATTTAGACATCATCCTGAACGCAAGCAAATGTTCAATTCATATAAAACTCAAAAGGCGAAAGAAGAACGTGAAGAACAACGAATGAAAGGTAAATAATTTATAAAGTTTTGATGAATAATAAAATTTGAAAACTGAATACATCTCTTTTTTTTTAATTTCAAGCGAAACGTGCCCGAGAAAATTTAGATAAATATTTACAAAATTCACCGTTGGTAAATTCAAATTTAAGGTATAGACAAGCCGTTGAATTGTTTAGAGAAAATGAATATTGGAAAGCAGTGCCTGAAATAGATCGTAGGGAGATTTTCGAAGATGTTGTTAAATATTTGGCCGACAAAGAAAAGAAAGAAGCTGAAAATTTAAGAAAGTGCAACATGTCTGTTTTGGCCGATATTTTGGATTCAATGCCAACTATAACATATTGTACTTGTTGGGCCGATGCTCAACAACTATTACTTGATAATCCAGCATTTTCAAATAATTCAGATTTATTGAACATGGACAAAGAAGATGCACTTGTTATTTTTACTGAACATATACGTCAACTTGAACAAGATGAAGAAGAGGAAAAACGTAACGAAAGAAAGCGATTATTGAGACAAAAACGTAAAAATCGAGAACAATTTATTGAATTTCTTGACGACTTACACGAGCGAGGGAAATTGACATCATTAAGCAAATGGTGTGATCTATATCAAGAAATTAGTGCAGATCCTAGATTTCAATTAATGTTAACCCATTTTTCAGGCTCAACACCCCTAGATTTATTTAAATTTTATGTTGATAATTTAAAAAAACGTTACGAAGACGACAAACAAATAATAAAATCAATTTTGAAAGACAAACAATTTCAAGTAAGTTGTTTAACAAGTTACGAGGATTTCATCCAAGTATTAAAACAAGATAATCGTGGTTATGAACTTGATTCGAGTAATGTCAGGATGGTTTATGATAAGTTATTTGATCGTGCTAAAGAGAGCGAGAAAGAGCGTTTGAAAGAATTGAGTAAGTCGAGACGTAAATTGGAAATGCAATTCATAAATTTATTATCTCGTGTGGAACCGCAAATAGATGAGACAACAACTTGGGATGATATTCGTTTTAAAATTAATGATGAAGATATTTTGAACGAATTTAGCGAAACTGAACGTATTCAATTATTCAAAACTTATGTTAAATCGTTAGAAGAGTCTTGTTTACATCATCATAGTAAGTCTCGTAAACAAAAGAAAGCAAAGAAAACAAAGCATGTGCATAGCAGCTCATCTTCCATTTCAAGCAATGAAATGGAAATCGATAAAGAAATTGATGACATTAATGAATTTGAAAATAATTTGAAACGTGTAAAATATTATCAATATTCACATAAGTCTCGATCTCATTCGAGTTCAGTATCAAGTCATAAACGCAGTCGATCACCTCAATCACCTCTATATGAACGATATCGAAAACATCATAAGCATCAACTAGATATGGTAAGTTCAAAAATATGTGTTTTGATTTTCATATTTTTTATTCGAACCTTTTTATTTTTTTTTGAACAGATTTCGGATGACAATGAAAACGGTACTGAGATAGATGAAGAAAATTGTAATCAAGAAGAGGATCTTGAAGATTTAGAGCGAAAACGACAAATTCTTTTGAAGCAATTAGCTGCACACGATTAATGCTTATAATAACTAATGTTTTTATTATTCTTCTGTACAGCACTAGCCTTTTTATTTTTGTAATAAAGAATTTTTAGCGAGACATTTTTTTGATATAAAAAAAAAGATCAAATTGTAATTTATAAATTTGTACTATAAAAGTCTTGCCTAAATCATTAAAATTCAGCTTCTATTATTTTATATAGTAATTACGTGTAATTAACATTGCTAGAGCTTTTACATTTTTTATATATTGAATTATTACCTCTTAAAACTGATAATTGGTGAATGGTGAATCCAGATGATTAAATAATGACTAATATTATCAGGCAAAAGCAAAATTAGTAATTTGAAATGGTTTTAGAATGCATATAACCCAAATTCGGTTTAAAAACCAGTCAAATTTTATCAACAATTATATTTATACACGAAAAAACGAAATATTTTGATATTTATATTTAATATCTGGTTATGCTGCTAATGAATATTGTTTGAAAAATTTTGTTCAATAGCTTGTTCTATGATCAAGGTATTTAGCAGCAAAATTCTTTAAATAATATTTAGAAAAACGAAAGTTAAAAAAAAATAAACTGAATATTCTTTATTTTAACTATCATTTTTTTTTATTATCTTCTTTTTAAACTGTTGATTCTCATACTTTGATTTTGAGTTTTCTTTTGAAATTTTAAAATGATTTTTAAACTGACTTTTTTCATCTTGCTTTCAAACAATAATTTTTTTTTTAAATATCAATATACTTAAAATTAGTTCTATTTTTTAATTTTCTCATTTGTATTATAAGAACTTCACATATTTGAAAATTAGAGTTTTTATTAAATGAAAATATTTTCGAAAGTTTAAGTAATGAACTCACGTAGCTAATTATCACGTTCATATATTGTCACTTAAACTTATTTTCAATTTCCATTTTTGTTCTTTAATCAAATAAAAAAAAAGATTAATGTTCATCTGCTTTTGTTGAAATCATAAATTACGAATTATTGGTATATTTTTATCAATAGTTTTCTTGAGAAAAAAAAAATTGTTAAATATTTATCAACCCTTGATCACAATTTTTAATCAACAGGTTCTCTTAAATTTGACTTGTGATTTGAATTTTTTTGATTTTATACATATTTAATTCTGATTTCTCATAATTTCAACATCAAAAATTAAACTAAAATTTGCTATAATTAGCATTTTCACCAACTATTTTTTTATTTATTTTTCAATCCGGTTGAAAAATGCAGCTCTTCTATTAATAACTTTAATTTTATGGTAAAACTAACATGCATAATGATAAATGGCTAGAAAAAAGCACAAAAAATTGAAATGTTAACTTTGCTATAAAGATTTGCTTTCACTGATAAATTTTGTGCATGAAATTGTAATGTTCGAGTATGACGGTGAAAGTGCGATCATTCTAGCCTTAAGTATTAAATGTTCTAAAAACGATATTTTAAGTGTAAAAACAAACACAAAGAAAAAAATTTGATGGGCTAATAATAATCTTAAGCTTGACTTCATACCCAAGTGTTTGAAATCAACTGGTGGTCGATGAACCTAAAATATAGATGCTCGTCTAATGATGTTAAATTCTTTTAATGCCCGGAGATAATAAATGAAAGAAATATTTTTTTTACTCAAGCAATTGTATCATTATGTCAGTAGTTCACTATTCGTTACATTACGCGACTATCGAATCTTTTTATTAAAAGTTATGTGTTCTAAAAGAATTTTAATAGTAAAAGTTTATTTATAAATTTATTCCGGCCGAATTTTTGCATTGATTTTTCCGTGATCTTATTGAGATATCTAGCTACTTATTCATTTCTCAATATATTTCACTAAGAGAACTTTATACTATATGCTTAATAAAGTAAAATCTATTCAACCTAGTTTTGAGCATCAAAAAGTAATATTTCTTCTCTTTAAATTTTATTCAGAACATGTATGACATATATTGCTGTATTAATAAATAAGTTTTCGAAAAGTGACTTTTGTTTTCAGTCTCTTCTTTGAAGTGTACTTCTATATTTCTCATTAAAATTAAAAACGAAAGTTTGATGTTAAGTTTTTTTCGTTCAAATTTTTACTACTTCATTTTGATTTTAATTATTTATAATTTAAAGAAGAAATTTTTGTTCTTTTGTTATACTTTTTTTATTGAATGATTTTGAAATTTCAAAAAATATTAAGTTGAAATTCAATCAAAATTTAATTTAAATTATCTTAAACATGCTCTAACTAAAATTAATATGTTAAATACTTGAAAGATGAATATCAAAAAGTTTTATATATTTTTTAAAAATTTTCCATTCGCTTATACAATCGCCTTTTTTTTGCTTTTTTTTATCATTATTTTTTCAACTATCCAAACGCACCAAAAAGTATCAAACCAGTGTAAGTGAAAAATTTTTCATTGATTTGTTTAATATATATAATTGGTGAATTGATATAAATCGATTGATTTGATTTCTTTTTTACTCCTATTTGATTAAAACAGATCAAGTTGGCCATCTGAAAATAGAAAAACTGAATCAATTAACATCTGCTGAATTAAATAAGATACGTCTTTTACTCGTTACAAAAATAATTGATTTCTCAAAAAAATTAAAGGAATTTCAACACAAAAAATCGGATATATCAATTCTAGTGAATAATGTATCAGCAAAAGTTCTCAATATTGATAAAATAACTGAAGAATGGCCAAAAATAGTCGAAAATGATTCAATAAAAATAGAATTAAATGAGTTGAATATTAATTACTTTGATCGAATTATTCTAGGTGATGCTAAAATAGATGAAAGCACAGGTGTTTTTAGTTTTTTTATGAAATTGAATCAAATTAAATTTGAAGGTAAATTGAATTTGTGTGCCAAAAACGATTCTTTAAATTGTTTAAGTGGTGATTTCAAACAATTGTCTATTGAATCATTAATCAATTGGTCTGCATTTATCGTTTTGCGCAATCAGTTTGAATTCACTTTAAGTGACATTAATTTCAATCATTATTTTGATTTTACTAAACTGAAAACTCAAATAAATTTTAGTGACAAACTAATTTCTAAAAAATTTAATTATAATGTGATCAACGAATTTTTGAAACCATATATAGGCAATGAATTCAAAAAATTGATTGATAATGAAATAAATCAAACAATCAGCACCATTTATGCAGGTTCATTTAAATTTGAAAAGAACGATAATATTTCTAACTTACAATACAGTGAAAATTTCATCAGCGACGGTAAGTTTAACAGCAGACCTCAAAATCAGACCACTATTCAAAAAATACGTAATCTCATCAACTCACCATTAATGATATCAAACTATATATTCGAGTTTTTCGCAAAAAATTTCAATTTACAAAAAAGTCCTAGGATTTTTTTTCATAATCATGATATTGATGATATTTTAAAAATTAATCAATCAATTTTAAAATCATTTAAAGAAAAATATTTGTCTATTTTTAAAGATCAAATCAAGACACTTAATGATTATGAAAATGACAAACAAAATTTTCTGACAATTGACCATCTATTCTTTAAACTTATTAAGAACCAATTACATGAAAATATTGAAAATAAAATTGATTCTTCGATAAATTCAATGATTGATTTCAAAAACCAAATAAATAAGCAAAAATCTGCATCAAATCATCATGATGATTTTCGATTGACAAACAGAAAAATGATTAATGAGACTATTAGTGATTTTGATCACGAAATTGATAATATTGATCATGATGAAGTATTAGCTGAAAATGATGAGATTATTGATGAATACACTCAAACAATAAGATCACAACGCAGAAAAAGACAAGTTCCTTGTCAACGTGGCCAAGAATTAGATGAATATGTGGACTCATTATTTAGATTTGCATCCAGATTAGTCAGAGCTATGGAACCAATTTCACTTCCTAATTCTACGATTGATTTGCCAGGTAAATGATTGAATCTATTTACATATATATGAATTTTGTATTTTAATTATTTTTTATATTTTAGAATTCAATATGAAGCTTTTTCTGCATTCGGGGGGTGCAACAAGAGCTCACACTCTTCAACGTAAACGACCTTCTTGGTAAAAAAAATAATTCGACTTTTTTTCTTAATAATTTGATTTCAATTTGATTTATTTTTTTATATTTCAGGGTCTATTGTACTAACGAATCAATTTCATTGGGTTTGACAGTAAGCTAAATAAATTTATTTAAACAGAATTCTTGATTTCAATTTATTCAACTTTACATATTTTTATGTTAGGTTGGATTTGAAGACTTACGTGTAAAATACAAATATCGGGCAATTAAAGATTGGGGACTTCTTTGGGATGGTAACAATTTTCAAACGTATAAAAAATATCGAAAATTCGACTAAGTTTTTTTTTATTTGAATTAATAATCACAGGTGAATTGGAAGCGAAATTAGAACATGCTAAATTACAAATCCAATTCACTCAGACAACTCCTGAGGAAGATTCTGAGATACCTGTCATGCAACGCATAGATCGTATACGCATCTGGAGAATAGGTCACGTTAGGGTGAGTAATATTTATGAGCAAAACGATTTTTCGGAAAAAAAAAATAACTTAAATTATTTATCCTTCAGGTTATGATTAAAGGTCTCGGAAACTTCACACAAGCAGTATCTATGATTTTGACAAGAATGTTGAATATGAATATTGATCAGCTTTCTCCAACATTACGACATATTGAAAAAGAGGTCATAGAAATAGGTAACAATTTATTGCGGAATATTTCGATTCCATTCTTTTCGATTATTTAGTCTTGAAATTTAGTTTATTGATTGTAAATACCTAACTTACTAATTGATCTTTTAGATCAAACAAATCTCATTGTTCAGAGTAAAAAAGAGCAAATGTATATATACTTAAATTTCACTTTTTTTGTATAGATTTTGTTTTATCATTTTTATAATTTGTTTTAAGAATAAAAATATAATTGCCATTTCTAACAACCTGGATATAAATTTTCTCTCAAATTGATTTAATAAATAATCTTTTAGAATTATTTGTTGATATAAGAGAAAATTCATTATTATTGATAATAAAAAAATTTTAATTTATTCAAATTATGTAAAAAAAATAAAATGTATATCATATTCACAAAAATCAATTTGGAAACTTTAAAAATTAACTAATAAAATCAGTTCAGTATATATGATGAAATCTTTTATTCAAATAATTTGTATACGTAAAAATAATTATCAAGACAATTTTAAAGCATATTTGAAGGAAAGAAAACATATATTGAGCAATTAATAAAATATAATAATTCTTAATAAGTGTTTTATAAGGATCATTTTATAAAATTTCATTTAACTGTGAAAAAAAATTTTGCAGTTTGACTAGTTTTTTTATTGTTTGCCGGAATTCAAGCCTTTCCTTGTTTGTTTGTATAATATGGGATGATGATTTTTGAAATCAAATTTTAATTTTATAAACGATAAACATATAAACTTTTTTCTTCGATTACTGATCTTCAAAAAAATCAATTTTGATTTTTTAAGATTCATAAAATTAATTATATTGATAAGTCATCCATGAAATTAATTTATTTTAATTAAATCTTAGTCGATTTTCATTTCAATCAAAATCTTGTTTGATTGGAAAATTTATTCACGGTTTATATTTTTTTGTCAGATTATTTATTAATATTGAGTAAAATTTTTAACGATGAAATATATAACTATATGCTAAATTTTAATCCAACATTTTCAGATCTTTCAACACTTGCATTTTATTTGATGTATGTTTTATATTATAATATTATCGACTTTAATGCAATTCAATATGATTTTGAGAGTTTATTCAATTTTTCATATTCCGAAAAAAATAAATTTACATTTTATGATTGTTAAGGACTGAAAAACAGGACACATAAAGAATCATTAATACTTATCAGAAGTAAAATCACTCCTACCCAAAACTAGTAAATTAATGTATTATCATTTTTTCAGTTTCATCTACCTAAATTATTTTCTGAGCTTTGTCTAGTATGTTTTTTATTTTCGACTAGTTTTTTTTTCAGTTTCTGATTTAAAGTTATAAAATTTAAACTAAATTAATAGAAGCAATTAAAAAAATGATTCCTATTCTCTTCATCTGTTTAATTATTTTAGCAAAATTAAACGCATCACTTATATTCAAAGATAATTTCTATCTTAATTATACCGAAACGGATTTATATTTTCGAAACTATTTTAATCCCTACTTTAATGAGACATTAAATTTTCTTAAATTTTTATCTTACCATGATAAAATCAATTTAGCTTGCAAATCTAGTTTGAGAACGTGGATTAAAAGTATCGAAAATTATGATCATTGGGCTTTAAAATGTAATTTTTGAAAAGTTAATTTTCGAAATGTCCCTTGAAAATTCAAAATTTAATAAAGACAAAATTAGTTTTAGAATCAACAGGTAAAACAATAAATGGAAAGTTGACTGGTCGACATATGAATTATGGATCATTTGATTATTGTGTTAATTTTATTGGTAATAGGAGTGAACAAATTGACTTTGATGGAAAATTTTGTCTCGTTTCTTTGCAAACCAGAGATTCTGAAGAATTTAAGAAACTTGAAAGTTATAAGAATTACCAAGCAAAATTAAGTGACAGATCTAAATTTCTTGTTGATTTCAATTTAGGAAGTGGTCATGGTGTTTGCATGCCTTCAACTTGTAATATAAACGAAATCGCTTCAGTGTTCAATAAAAAATTTAAATCTTATGGATTTTCGATTCTCACACCCAAAAAATGCACAACGGTTAGTGAACCCGAATCATTAACTGGTTTGCAAATAGTTTCTTTGTAAGTTTCGAATTATTTATTTTTATTATCATTATTATTTCTTTTAGTTTAAAAAATATTAATAAAAATAAAATTTAAATTGAATGATTTCTAGATCAGTATTTGGCGTCTTTATTTTGTTATGTATCCTAGCATTTTTTATCGAAAACAGTTTTTTCGTTCATTTTTCGATAGCCAATAATTACAAAATCATTTATAGAAATTGTTCTACAAAAGTAGGTGATAAGTCTGAAGAAATTACATTAGTTCTACATGGATTCAAGGCTTGTCTTGTTATTTTATCCACAGCTATTCACTCATTTTTTCCTTACGCTATTTATCTTCAACATTCAATCGCTCCCGTTCGAGAACTACATTTAATTTCAGATGAACATTTTAGCCCGACTCTCACTTTTCTTTTAAGATTGCTGCTAGAAAAATTGCAATTAATTGCTGACCAACTGTTTTTTTATGGGTAAGTTTTTAGTTTCGATCTATATCACCTCTCTACATTATCATTCATATTTATTATTTTCGATAATAAGAGGATTTTACGCCTTTTTTTCTTGGTATGCAATCTTGAAAAGGAAAAAAGAATTGTCTTTGAGTTTTTTGAATTTTTTTGTTGCACGGTACATAAGAGTGGCCATAACTGTTATACCCGCAATTTTGATTTTATTTACACTGCCTTTGCTTGGAATCGGGTAATTGATTTCGAAAAAAAATGCCAAATTTTTTTATATTAAAATTTTTACTTCATTTTAAAATACACAAAGACCTCTTTACTCTGATTTAACCAATCATTTTTCGACTAATTGCAAAAAAGGATTCCATTTTATATTTTTACTGATTAGTTACAAACAACCAGTCATGGACATGGTAAATTTCATTATTCAATTTAATATTTCTGAATCATTTTTATCTTCTTAATTTTTAATTTACTAAATTCATAGTGTTTAATACCTGCCTGGTTTTTCAATATCGATTTTCAGATTTACGTCATTAACTATTTCATTATTTTTTATCTGATCATAAAGCCTAAAATTGGTTTTCTCCTTATTATCGTAAAAGTAGTAATTTTTTCAGCTATGACCTTATTTTATTTCTCACATGAAAACATTCCTATTTTTTTCAATTTCAGTGAAAATTTAAAATCGTATGTTTAATTTCAATTTCTTCCGTTTTCATACAATTAACTATTTATTTCATGATTTAGGTATGATCTGAGTGACTTTGAGAATTTGTATTTTAATCTTTACTCTCATTACAACACTTATATAATGGGTGTAATATGTGCCTATTTGGTTCAAAATAAAATAAAGCCAAAAATATTTGTAAGCTCAATTAAGATGTATATAAAAAAATTTTTCTAATTATTTTTTCTTTTTATTTTCAAAAGTCATACAAATTAGTTTTGTTAGCTGTATGGGCATTTATTCTTTCAATAAATTTATTCATATTTGCATTTTCATTTTTCCTAGAAGAAACAAATACGACATCAAATAAATTAATTATGTTCTTCTATCCAATTTTCGATAAAATTTTTATTACTTTGTTTCTATTTTGGTGTTTTTATTCTGTTCTATCTGGCTATTCAGGTAAAATTATTTTAACTTTTATATTTTTTTATTATTCACCTGTTCTTTTTAGATTTTTTGAAGCCAATTCTTTCAATTAAAATGTGGGTTCCTTTGTCGAGGCTTTCTTTTTCAATAATAGTCAGTCAATTTATATATTTAGGTATGTCATGATCATAATTGAATCAAAAATTTAAAAAAATAAAATTCTAAATTGATTTTTCATCTATTAGCATGGTCATATCCAAGCTCGCGTACTGTGTATTCAGTGCATTTAGTAACACTGGTAAAAGAATTCGCATCTTGTTTCGTATTAAGTTTTTTGATCGGAAATTTTATGTACTTTTTTTTCGAAGCTCCTTTGATTGGAATTTCAAAAAAATATTTGGCTCTCAAAAGTCGACGTGAAAAAATCTCGAAACTTATTCAAAAAGAAGTAAAAAACATCAAAATAAAAAATATTCAAATAGAAAAAGTATAATATTCAATTTAAAAATTTACATCGCTAATCATCTAACATGCATAATTATCTTTTTTTTTTGTCAACTTGTTGAACAGATTTTTGTTACAAATATAAAATGCTCTTAATGCATATATAAAAATAACATTTTGATATGAAAAATTTGTTAGATGAAATTAATAGACAAAACGTTTATAATTATTATTATATTTAAAAATATCTTATGAATATTATGTATTTCATTATATTAAGAAAATATTTTCTAATAACTTGTGGATTTATATTTTAATACCTAAAATAAGAGAAGCGTCATATTAAATTGTGGTTTTTTACAGAATGTCAGATAATAAATATCGAATAATTAAATTTGTTAGATCCTTGATGACAATTTTAGTTCTTGGAAAAATTTTTACCATTACAAAAAAATTTTTCTGATGATATTAGTTTGAATTTCGAATACTATTGACCTAAGAACTAAAGCGAAATATTTTTTAATTTTTTTATTGTGTCTAGATAAATGAATCGAATAATATATTAATATAAGTAGGATCTTTAAAACTTATCCTCACTAAGTACATTAAAAATTTTTTTTAATACGTAACACTTTGATTGTAAGCTGTTTCTATCCGATAAAATTTAAACGTTCGATATTTTTTAAAGATCTTAACATTATATATTTGATTTCAAAGAATTTTAACTTTTTTTGTGAATCATAATAGTGGTCAAAATAGAAAGAATTCTCGGCTGAAATTGAATTTCAATTTTTTTGATTTTTTTTTATCAAAATGTTTGCGACTGAACTCTATATCTATCAGAAAAGAAATCATGCTATAAAAATAATCAAATTGATGTAAAAGAAAAAATCAAAAAAAGTGCATCTGGTATCTCATATTTTTGAAACTTTACGAAATAAAGTTTAAAAGATTGTCCAAAAAGTGAACCCCTTCGAATTTTGATCTATACACTGAAGTGATTGTGATAAATTTAATTGAAATTTATTCATGAGCAAACTTTAGTTTTATCAAAAAACATTGTCATTTAAATTAATTCTCATTGCTAAAAATTTTTTTCGAAAATATTATAAAAAAATTAATTTTCTTTGTTTCTATGTTTTGAAATTCCACTCGTAGGTGCAAAGCTATGTGATTTTGTATTATTTTATTTTTTTTTTTTTTTTTTTGTTAAATCTATGAAAAATTTTTAGCCGTTAATCGAGGGTAAATTTATGCAAACGAGATCAACTGTGGAAAAAAATACAAGCAGATATTAAGTGATCTATGATTCGACTCAGTTTTTTTAATATATTATACATTACATGGAACACATTATATGTCAAAATAACTTGGAGTAACGTGTATTTTATCCTTTAATATAATGTTTTTTGATAAAACTAAAGTTTGCTGTGAAATACATGTTTTTTTACCCTGTTTTTTTTGTATGACAGCACAGTGTGTTTCACGTATACGATAGAAATTGTATTTCTGTATGTTTATTATTACATGCCTCTGTTTATGTATAAAAAACAGTCTCTTATTCACATTTGATAAAGAGTATAACTAATTTTATATTGAGCTAAATTGTTTCCTATTGATTTAGAACAGTTTTACTGTGATTTGTGTATCATTATTTAAAACCATCGCACTTATATCAAAAATCGTGTCTTATACCGAATTTGTGTTGCAATTAAATGATTAGAAAAAAAAAAACTTTATTTTAAAATTCGAAAAAAAAAACTTAACATCAAATTGTATTTATCTTGAAATTAACTGATTATTACAACAGTTTTAACGTCTTCGAAACTAATGAATTAATTAAGTAAATCGGAAGTCAAAGTGCTAAACATGCCCCATTTTTATTTAATTACTTACTTATAGTAAGTTTACATCTTCTGTGAAATCCTAACTATTGGATTTTTTAAATCGTTTGTGAATTTATTTTTCCGCACCTCTAATGCCTTAATATGCTAAAAAATTATTTGATCATGCCATTAAATACCAAATCAATGCTTACAGTTTATGATTCTTTCTGGATAAAATTTATACAAAACAAATCATTTTTGTCATATATTTCATAGATGACTTGCAAGAATTATTATTTTATTGATATTATCATTATTATTACTATTATTATTATTATTTTTTTTTTTTTTTGTTAAATAAAATAAAGGTAATTGAACTTTCTCATTATAATTTCAAGGTTTACTATTTGTTTCCATCTTTTAAGCTTTTGAAGAATTCATAGCGCAAATAAATATACATAAGGTTCTAAAAATTATAATTGCTAAAATTATCCTGGTGGTATTAAATTATTTTGAATTCACATAAATTCATTGAATAAATAATTTTAAATAGTTTATTGGCAGCAAAATATAGAAAAAAATATTGTTGTCAATTAACCTATGACGCGAAATAAAAAGGTGATAATCAAAAATCAAAAAATAACATCTCATAGATTAAAACCTAATAAACTATTCAAAATATTTTTATATAATTCGTATTTAACAAAATTAAGAGATGATTTATGAATATTTACGAAAAAATAGATTAAAAATAGAATTATACTTTTTAATAAATTAATATTCTTATTAATATTACCTGTTTTATTGCGTAACTTATTGCTCAAAAATTAAATGAAAGGACACTTATGATAATCATCAAAATTTTATTCAAAATTCCTTAGAACCAATCTTATTTAGACAATTTCTTTATTATTTTTTAAGACTATAAATATCCAGAAATATTTTATCTCAGAATTAAACTGAATATTTAGATTTGATTTTTACCTCGATCGTTATTTAAAAATTTTCACCTACACTCATTTTTTTTAGCTGTGATTGACTATCCAAATGTCCTTTATGAAAATTCTATTATTTCAAAATCTGAATGTAAATCGTTTAATATGTATCCGGCACAATGTATTAGGCACAATTTTCTTTCTTTTTTTCAAAAAGTTCTGATAAATCTCCAAACATATAAATCTCAAAAGTAAAATCAATGATATATATCTGAAAAACAAAAAAAAAAGATTTTCGAAATCATTTTTTTTTCAAATATCTGGGCTTGAATCTAAATACAGGTATGTTTCTAATCATTCTTAAGTATTTTTTTTTTTTTGTTTAAAATTTTTAATTGTTCTTGCTATATTAGATTTTCTTTAATCTTTGCAGAAATCAATTAAACAATATTGAATAATTTAAAATAATCTTGTGATCCCATTCAGATTAACTAAATTGCTCATGTAATGTTCTAATCAGAATAATAAACTTGTGGTGCACTAATTGATTTTGAATACAAACTTTTTTTCAAAAAATTTTGAATAATGCACTTCAAGATAATTTTCAAGTAGTTTTTTTTTTAATTTTTTTTTTATTATGAACGATACATAAAAAAATAATATTTCTGATCGTTCATTTAAAATCATTCATCTTTTATTAACATTACTTTTTGAATGTATCATAATCATTGTTTGATCAATTTTTTACCATGTGTCTTGACATATTTTATCTAATAAATTAGCCGTAAAAGCCTTCTATTAATTGCTTACACATAATTTTATTTAAACTCAACCTACATCAAATGAGCTGGATATTTTATGTGATTTTATCAAATTATGAAATTTTTCATCTGAAATTATGATAATATAACATATTATATTTTGTAATTCATAAGCTTAAAGTTTTAATATTTTTGAATTGTATAATATCAAAAAAGCCAAGCGCTGTAAATTATCCTTAATAATCATTAATTGCTAACAATTGATAAAGCATGAGTAGCTAACTCGTTAATTTTAATTGCTGACCTAAAATTAGTTTAAATAAGCTTATTCAATAAAGTCGTGATTTAGTATTTAATTAAAAGATTGATGAAACCTTTATGGAAGATAATTTATAATTATTATTATCCAATCTTAGAACAATAATTTAGAATCATTATTTGAAATAATTGACATATTCGTATATAAAATTATACATACATCTTTACGCATAAAATTCTTAAAATTTATAAAAGATTTTGTAGAATTAATAGATATTTCCTTCAAATTAGAATTTCAGCCATATGTCAAGTATAATTTTTGATTTCTTATCATATATTGTAACATCAAATTATTCGTTCCCACTAAAATCTAAATGAAAGGTCATAATTCTCCTCATTATTTTTTCATCTTATATCTAATCAGTCCATCAAATATTTTCAGCTCAAACTTTGCCTTGATAAGCTCATCTTTCTTACAATCTTGATTTTTAATTAAGTTCTTCATGAATTTATTTATATATATATAAAATCATAAATTTATAGACTTTATCACTAATTTAAACTTCATGACTTTTTTTTAACTTGAAAAAAATTCTGAACTTTTTTTTTTGGAAACGTGAATATTTTCGAATTTTATTTTCACCTGATGTAAATTTATTAATCAATTTAAAACTTTAAAAAAATTAAATTATGAAAGTCTTTTGCAATAAAAAATATTGCTAATTATGAATCACTCAAACTAACACACATTTGATTTACCGAATACTTGTAACTGGTTTAAGACTCTTAGCAAAAGTTATTAAGAAACGAGCAAGTTATTTTGAAATTAATTAAAAGTTTTAAGATTCGGTTCCTACAAATTTTCCTTTCAACAACAAAAGAACGAATTCGAAGAAATTTGTCTTTGGCCCATTAAAGCCAGTTTATGAAACAATCACAAATTTTTTGTTTTATAATAGTTTATCAGACCTGATGAAAACACAATTTCATTTATCCAACGTCTAGAGATTTTAGATCACATCAAATAAATATTTTTAATGTTAATAAGATATCAAATATTGAGAAAATTAAAAAAAAATGAGAAAGAAATATTTATAAATTAATCTTGTGCTCTAACAAAATTAAAAAATTATCTTTGTATTTGACGTACCTTTATAAATTTCATTATTTATCTCACTCACGTATGATTTGCTTGAAGTCTCAAATTAATTAAACAATGACCAATTTTAAATCGTGAAACCAAAAAATTATGTAAATTTTAATGAATTCATCACTTTTTACTTTGACAAAAATTCTAAATAATATTTGCTTTTATATTTGAAAAATAGGAACTTAAAAATGAATTATCAACATGAATCTGGCTCTATGCTGAATAATTGTAGTTCAAAAGAGAATGATAACAAATTAGAAAAGGATGACTACACTTGTAGTCTTTTCAATTTCAAGCCAAAATGGTTGCAAAAACTGGCGAGAAAACAGATTTTTCTTCTAGTTTTTTGTTTCACTTCAGTTCTTCAGGGAATGTATTTCACCTATATTGTCTCTGTATTGACTACTATTGAAAGATTGTACCAGTTACCAAGCAGAACTACCGGTTTTATAATCTCATCAGTTGAGATAGGGCAAATATCAGGTTCATTATCATTAACTTATTTTGGTGGTAAAGGCGGTCATAGACCAAGAATGATTGGAACTGGAATATTATTATTTGCATTTGCAAATTTACTCTGCTCATCACCACACTTTTTTTTGCCTAGTGATTTAGAAAAACGGAATTTGGAACGGTTCAATTTAAATAGCAGCAGTGTGAATTTGACAGCAATTAAGATAGAGTCTACTAGAGATAAATTTCTAATTGAAAATACACATTGCATTTTGAATAATGAAAATGATAAATTTAATAATTTTGAAATAGCTGATAAGGCGAAATGTAAAGACTCAAATGAACAGACAAAAAAAAATAATACTACATTTTTCGCAACTTGTATTTTTTTTACGGCCGCAATTCTAGTTGGCTTTGGTACAACTGCGGTCAATACACTCGGCATACCGTATATAGACGATAATGTGGCACCTAAAGAATCTCCTCTTTATTTTGGTAACATCTTTTGTTTCTTAAATTTTAATGAATCGAATAAATATATTCGTTAAAAAACTTATCTACATTTTTTTATTTGATCAGCAATCACTATTGGCATTAAAATATTTGGTCCAGTATTAGGTTTTTTATTTGGGTCACTTTGCACAAGTATTTACATTAATTTTCCTTGGGGTAAGTTTTATTGTTTAGTTCGAAAAAAACTTGACTAATTTGCAATTTCATTTTATTAGAGAACGGTTATGGACTTACACAATCTCATCCTGAATGGATCGGAGCTTGGTGGTTAGGTGTGTTTATTTTAGGTACAGTAATAACATTTAATTCCATATTTATGATGGCTTTTCCCAAGAAATTACCTTCAGCAAACCAAAATCTAATTTATGATCAAGATAATAAGTATGAAGAAACAATATATAAAACAAAAAATTCTAATGATAATCGACCTAATGAGAAATATTCTAAATTACATATTGAAGAACATTTGAATAATAATGCAATTAAAAAAAACGAATCAATTTGTTGTAATTTTGTTCAAACGACAGATTCATTAGCCATAGCGAGCCATAAATGTTTTAGAGATGATGAAAAAGAGTCATATTCATTTTTCGCTACAATCCGGCGTCTAGTCACCAACCGCTTACTTCTCTTTAGAATAGCATCAACCGTTTTTCACACTTTACCAGTATCAGGCTATTACACATTTTTGCCTAAATATTTAGAATATCAATTCAGAATAACGGCTAGTGATGCAAGTTTTATTAGTGGTATAGCAGGAATTTTAGTGATGGGTGTGGGTATATTAACATCAGGAATTTTTATGAAAAAATATAATCCGAGTCCAAAATTTGTATCTTCTTGGATTTGTGTGGCAACATTTTTATATGTGTGTGGTATGATCATATTAACGTTCTTAGGATGTCCTTTACCAAAAATATCAAATTTGAACGAAGGTAATTTGAACCGAGAATTAGATTGCTTAAATTGTCGATGTCAATCAAATCAATTTTTACCTGTTTGTGCTTCGAATTCTATAACTTATCTTTCGCCGTGTTTGGCAGGATGCACTCAATTCAATCGAGTGAACAATGAATATAAATATATGCAATGTAAATGTTTACCTGATCAAGTACACATTGTCAAAAATGGTTTCTGTGATGTGGAATGTAATAATCTGATCTGGTTTGTTATTCTCTTTTCGACTATCGCTTTGCTTCATTCTACAACGGAAGTAGGCGCTATGTTGTTTACTCTAAGGTAAATAATTTTTCACTCATTCAAATTATTTCTTTTTTTTTCATGTTATTTTAATAAATATATAATTTTTTGATTTTATTATTTTATAAGATCTGTTGACTCAAAAGATAAGACAGTTGCTTTAGGACTTGTTGCTTTTGTATCTTCACTATTTGGCAGTTTTCCATGTCCCACTTTATATGGTGCAATTATTGATACGGCGTGCATTTATTGGCAAAAAGATTGTAATACAAATGGAGCTTGTCGATTGTTTGATTCAGACAAATTTCGAATTTATTTTCATAGCTTAACTGCCTTCTTTATGTTTTTAGCTTTATTATTCGATATCTGTGTGTGGTTTATCTCGTCTAGTGTGATTAGTTTTTCAGAAGAAAAACCACATTTGATTGATTTAACTAAAGATGAATTAATTAAAAATAATTCATTGGAAAATGTTTCCGACAAAACAGATATTAATAGTAGTCTAAAAGTGAATAATATTTTAAAGAATAAATCAGTCAAAGATGAATTTACAAATTTAAAGCAAAAATTCAATAGTAATGATACAAATAATAACAGTAAAAACGCAAGTCGTACATCGAATTCATTAGTAGATAATGATGGAAATAATAATAGTAATTTAATGACTGTGAAATAATTGCAAATACAAGTAGAAAAAATTAATCATAAATATCAAATTTATCAATTTTATAATGTTTCTCAATAGCCTATTTAATTATTACACAGAATTTTGAACGAATAATATCAGATGAAATTAACAA
Organism: Acarapis woodi; assembly: GCA_023170135.1. Classification (NCBI taxonomy): domain Eukaryota; kingdom Metazoa; phylum Arthropoda; class Arachnida; order Trombidiformes; family Tarsonemidae; genus Acarapis; species Acarapis woodi. The sequence goes on from BLXL01010068.1 coordinate 19,192, forward strand.
TTAATCAAATTAATATATTAATTTTTAAACAGATTTACTTGCTAATAAAAATAAGTTAATTTTTTTATTTCAAATATTAGAACCTCATTCCCTGTAAATAGTCATTATAATATTAAAAAATAGAATTATTTAAATTAGTGAATTGTTTAATTATGCAAAAAAAAATTCTACACAAATTGTAAATGATATAATTCATCTATATTGTTTATATAAAAAAATTTATGTTTTTGATTTTAATATTTCAATAAATTTAAACATTTTCTTTGTAATTATGTTATTTTTTTATTAATTTCTGATATTTTAGAAATGAAATTATAAAATAAGCTCAAGATTTTAACTAAGTGTATCAAAATGAAATTTATAATGCATAGATAAAATTTCTCTTGAAGCTTATTTGCGAGAAAATATTTTAAATCGATAAAATTATGATTTTTTTTTTGTATCGTTGACAACAAAAATGACTAGAAAGTATTTTCACATTAGTTTGAAAAAAAAGGTCAGATTTATAATTTATTTTCTTTCAAAAATAATTTTTGATTTTAGAATGATAAAAATAATGAAAAAACAAAAAATGAAATTAGAACAATGAATAATATATTAATATTGTATATTAAAAATGATTGATTAATTGATTAAAAAGCTAACAAAATTTTATAAATAAATTTCAGATATTGATATATAAAAAACTATTAAGCAATCAGAATGCTTCATTAACTTTTTTATGATAAAATTTTTTAATTTTTATTTCTTACTAAGTTTGAACGAAAAAAAATTTTGAGAAGCGGAAAATTTTTTTAAGAAAGAATAAACTTCGAGCGAAATGAAAAATTTTTGAAATTGAAAAAAAAATGATAAAGCCATAAAAAATTTCGTACCCCATTTTTCATGATTAAATTAATTCAATTTCATTTTCTTAAATATGGTCGATATATAATGAAAAAATTAAAATCTTAATTAAATATTTTAGAGATAATTTTTGAATTCCAATTTAAAATGAATTTATTTTCTAGATTTTCAATTTGAAGCTAGTTTTACATTAATAAATAACATATTGAAATAATTAGTTAACAAATATATATGCTTCAAAAAATTATTATAAATACGAAATTCCAAATAATTTAATTTCATTTTAAAAATTTTTTTAAATATATATATAATATAGATAAATACGACGAAAAATGAAAGCCAAGACTAGAACCAAATAGAAAATAATGATTGAACTCAAAAATCGAATTATATTCGCAACACTTATTGAATTATATTTTCCCTCCAACGTATTGATTACATTTAAATTATTGCATTGTCGAAAATGTTTGCTTTTTTTTTTAATAAATCCAGAAAAAATAGCTCCTCGTACGTTTTTTTCAAAACTGAAAATTGAAATTTTTTTACATTAATGGCATAATTATAAAAATTGATAAAAACAAAAAAAAGAAAAATAATACTATAATGTTATGCCACTTTCGAAAAATAGTTGAGTTCGTTTGTTAAAAATTGACATTGCGACTTTTGGATAGCCTTTTCGAAACACATAACTAAAGAGTTGATCAAAAAATACTGGTGATATTCGAGCTACTCCTTTTTCAATTATCCATTGACCTGCGATCAAATGATTAAATTAATCAAATAAACTGTTTTTCTGATTCACAAAGTCACCTACTATTGTGATTACAAGCTCCTTTTCGCAAAAATAATAATAATGTATTATCTGCAATAATTAAATGATTCGGAGTACTGAGTAATTCTTCATTTTCATTATAAACCAAAGGTAGAATATCATTTAAAGTATGTATGCACTGCTTGCATTTTAATGTTATTCTTTCATATATTTCTTTAAGTTTGATGTCATTATAATGATTCTTAAAATATTCGAGTGAAAAATGACCTTTAAGAAAATGTGGCATAATTTTTTTATTCTCATAAATTTGGTTGATAGTATCCATATAAACTAAAAAATTTTTGATTTATGATGATTTGAAACATAGAAATTTATAAATCGAAATTTTTTTTTGTATGAAGACCTACCTGGATTCAGTCTGACTACAAGATTAGTATTTACGTTTTGCTCAATGATGATGTTGAATAGTAAATAAAACAAGCAAACAAAAGCAAGAAAATATCTATTTTTGAAAGTTTTAAAATTTAGATTGTGCTCCTTAAACATAATTCTATAAAGGAGGAAAGCCGATTCTTCAAGTTTCATTTTGAACACGAAAATATAGGAAAACATAAAAACAAGTATTATATATACGAAACAAAAAGTCAAAATTACATTCAAACTAAAATCAAAAAAACAGTATGATAAATCATTTGTTTGTTGAGGTGGGTAATGGACGAGTGATAATGTCCCAAAACCAGATGTAAATAATGTTATGCTCATTTGAAAATGATTTTCCTTAGAAAAATAAAAATTTAATATCTTACAAGATCATTTTTATCTGAAGGTTACCTTATCGAAATCGAAAGCTAATGGTTGTAAACAACTATCAACTTCTCCTCTGCTTGAAAAAAATCAAATTAAAATTTTATTAAAATTTATTTTCTCACTTACCTTTGAACCGAACCCAGCAATCCAGAGTAGTTTCCGTTTTTATCCATAGTACCAACTTCATAACCTTTCATAGAAAAAAATCTGAAGATTTTTTCAAATTTTTAATATATTTTTTTTTTATTTCGTTCGAAAATACTAACTTAGCTGATTTCGGAAAATTTACCATAATCTGTCTGAGATTCTTAAAAGCAGACATCACTCTATTATTCTCGACCCACAGAAATGGTCTCACTTCTGGCAGGGCGATTCTCACTGATATGTTATCAAAATCGTTCATTTTTAATAATAAATAAGATGTGGAATAAAAATTTATTTCGTCCTACATTTACTCCAATGATTATTATTATTTTGAAATTTTTAGGAAACAAAGCATCATAAACAAATACACGAAAAATTAAAATACTTATTTTTAGGATTTTTATTACAATTTTAAAATTATAATACATAATTTTTGCTTTATAGTCTAAAACATTTATGGTATTTAATTAAATTATATTTATTACACAATTCAGAATATTTTTTGAGCTTTTTCATTTTAAAAAAATATTTTTTTCCAATCAAAACCAAGGTTAATAATTTTTTTTAAATTTTATGTTATTATAAAATAAATCGAATTTATGATAATTTAGGTTGAAAGATAAAATTAATGCAGTATTTTTTTCACATTTTACTTTTCAAATTTTACTTTTCATATTTCAAATTATTTATTTGAGAAAATTAGTGATAAATAATTTGCATAACTTAAACGACTCCTAAACGATTTATCAAAATCATATTAATTGTAGATACAACAAAAAAAATATCTATTTTGTAAAGAAATCAATAGAATTTTCATTAGAAAAAATTTAAAATTTTTTTTTTTTGCAGTTTGCTTTAATGAATTGGTTTAGTTTGCAATAAAATTATTCATTAAAATTTTTAATTTTAGGTAAGTCAAACTAGTATTTTTTATTTCAATTTCCCTATTCTCATTTGAATGTAGTGATTTAAGAAATGAATTTTTTTATAGAATTGAAATAAAAAAAATTTTTAGTATTTATTTTCAAGATTAGTTTGCTAAAATTTTTTCAATTGAAGACATTCTTGCGCTTTGAAATTCACAATTTAATGAATAAATTTTTTCAAAAATACCAAAATTTCCAAGCTTAAAAATCAACGATTTATAATTTTTAATAAATTTAATTTTTAATGAAAGATCAAAATTCATCTTAATATTGGACAGAATTCATTTTTACAAGTTGTTTGAATTCGGAATACTTGTTTCATCCAAAAAAATATATTTGTTTTTATTACACATAAAACTAATCAGATTTTCATAAGATTTATGCACCCATTTATGTGTAAATTACTTAGCTATCAATGAAATTATATTTAATACACTGATAGCATGCATATATTTATGTATATTTAATATGAATGCATAAAAACTCATGTTAACGATTGTCTTTTCGAAATTGATTAATTAAAACAATAGAAGTTTACCCAATCAACTTTTAGAAATAGATATTATCAAAAAAGAGAAATTAATAAAGAAAAAAAAAGTTTGTTTATTTGTAAAAAGATGGATTTTAAAATAAAATATTTGATGACTAAAGTAAGGAAATGATAACATACAAGTAAACTATATTATACAACGGACTTCGGAATAAATTACAATTTTACAAATACTTGATATCAAAGATATTTCTTAGCCATGTATCTAAAGAATTTGCCTCTTCTTATGTTCGATGCCTCTCTACGAATTTCATCATTATTATTGGCATTTAATTCTAATTGACCAATTAAACGTATAACTTTGGTTTTACGATCTATTTCACCTTTTTTACAATGCATATTGACAAGAAATTCAAGTATTGTTAAGTCCCAAATACAATCATAAAGATCGTCACATGAATCATAACAAATTCTTTCACCCAAAGCTTTGAATACCATTTGATAATTAATTTCTCTGGTCATTTGATGAAGAATAACTGCTTGAGTAAAACATCCTAATTTAGTTGAACAAATAATCATTTTCTGAATGATAGGTTCATTTTCAAATAATTTAAACATTCTAAAATAATCTGTTGTAATAATGAGAATTTTAAGAAAGTTACGCAATGATTCATGAAATTGATTTTCGACTAATGCCAGTTCGGCTCTACATTTTATAAATGCGATGTCGTTTGGTGATAATTTTAAAGCTTTGTTGAGAAGTATTTTTAACACTAGTGATATTCGGTTTAAATCAAAGAGATTTGTGTTTACACCGACCGTATTAGGAAAGGGTATGTTTAAAAAAGAACTCAATTCAATACCTTGATTATCTTTTATCAAATTGTGAATTTTTGCCAAACATGCGGTCAATATGCAGATGTAACTAAGAGTCTTGAGATTATTTAAATAGGAAATTAGTACGTTAACAGTAAGTACATTAGATTTCGAATTTTGTAATTTTCGTTTTTTGCTAAAATTAGGTTGATTTTGATTTTTATTATCGAGAAATATATTTAAAATATTATCCCAAAGATCATTTGCATAATTTGTCGTTTGATTGCCAAGATTTTTGATACAATACAAACTGGATGTAAGTCTCATTATTAAATTATTTGACTGAATGTAATCCTTGAGTATTGGTACATCGTATTCAAGAAGAAAGATACAGCAATGTTGCATTAGTTGCGGAAGTATATCGGAAATGGTCTCCTCTTTAATAAGTACGTCCTCACATTTTTTTATCAGTTCACCAACCTTACGTTCATCTTTATCTTTAGATTCATTTAAAATTTCAAGATCAGTCAACAAAATTTCATAAGTTATCAATTCAGCCATGTGTTGCATACTCGTTTGTATGTCTTCAAATAAAGATAGAAATAAAGTACGTGCCTCCTGATAAAATTTACCATTCCTTAGTTCAAAAGCCTTGGCTAATATGAAAAAACATCGATTATGCTGTTGCTGGGTTAAATTTTTAACATTTTTTAAGCAAATTAGATAGATTTTTGGCAATTCCCATAATTTATTTATTTCTGATGGCGTTTTGTAGATTTTGGTAATTAAATTCAAAATAGTTTCGGGATCTACAGCTTCTATTAATTTAAATTCTAATTCATCTTGGAAAATATCTTCCGTATTCAAGCTAGATTGCTTGTTGAGCTCTATTGTGTAATCCATTTGATCATCCTCCTCAAGCCCATTAGTGAATTTAAGTAGTTCTTTAGAACAATTAGGCAATTTTAATGATAAATAATAACAAAGACTCTTCAACTCCATTACTACATTTTTATCAATTGGTTTTTCATTGAATCTTGAATTCAATTCTTTATATAACTTATTTTGTTCTTTGATTTGTTCGAATCTATTCAAATCTAAGCAGTCATCTATATTTACTTGATTTAATTCGTCAACTAGATCTTTTTTTTTCTTATCATCTATCATACCATTAGCAGACTTTTTAAACTCCTCTAAATGGGTAAATTTTTCTTTCTTAGATTGTGTAAGACTAATTTTATTAAAATATGATGCAGCTTTTACGTAATTCTCGTTGAAAAAAAACCATTTTCCAAGTTCAAACTTAATTGTATCCATAATTTCATTAGTGTTCAATTTTGTAACTTGTTGCCAATCAAAATTAATTTCATTTAGTTCTTCATCAAATGCCTTAAAACAATCAAAATTCGGCATCAATATGTTAGTAATTTCTTTTAATTCATTTTCTTTAATTACTTTTTCAAGGCCATTTAAAGCAGTGGCGGATAATTCGCGCAGCTTATTGAACCATATTTCAATTGTTTCATGAGGAAGATAACAAGGATCTCAATTGAAAAAGAAAAAAAATCACTTAGTGAAATTAAAAAACTAGTTTGAAATTTTATTCGTACCTATTTGTTGGAGTAAGGGCACTGGAATTGAATAGCTTTTTCTTGATGGATAAGACAATTTGATTACAGATCGCAAAATCCATCGGTAATAATTGATATATGCGAAAAGAGTGCAATTATTGCCTGAGTTTGTATCGCAAATTTTGATAAGTTCATCAAGCAAGGTAAATTGCATAGTGATGGGTAAATTTCGCTCGAATATTTCAAGATCATAACGAAGAAAGGCAGCTACCTTTAATGCTAATAATTTAATACCAAGATACTTTTTAGAATTTGAACTGACTCCATTTTCAATCGAACTGCTATTGCTGCCTTCCTGATTCACGATAGATGAACCGCTGTTGTTGTTTAAATTCTCATCGTTACTTTGATTTGCTACCGCTAATGCGGAGCTATTGCCATTAACATGATTTATGTTGTTTAGAAAGCTGATGATTAGTTCAATTGGATTTGGATCAGGATTCTTTTGATTAAGATGCTTATGCAAAAGATCAGGTGTAAGTAGAAATTCAAACCAAAGTGTCTTACAAGGTGTCAAAAGGGCATGTGAAAATGGTTGATCGGGATTCATTTTTTGATTGATTTAACAATGTATTTATTTATAAAATAAAATATTAAAAAAACATTTAGTAGACTGAATAACTAATCTGCAGGAATCGACGTGTGTACAATTTGTCATTAAATTACCTAAAAATACTTCTTTTCAAAAAAGCCATTTATAAAAAACATAAACAATAATAAGTCAACAAACAGCGCTACAATCTTTTGCCGCTTTTTGTTATACAAAACGTTTGTCAATTTTAAAATTTTCCCTTTTTTATTTAAGCGCCGGTGCCTATTTTCACAAATTTTATTTTGTATCTATTTAAGAGACGTGTATACACATTTCATACTATTTTTTTGGTTTGTCGATTTAATTTGTTCACTTCCCTTGTTAATTCTATTACTCATAAGATTTGACCTTAAACCATTTTGCTCTGGTGTACATGTATATGTGGCTCTTTTAATTTTCAAAGATGCCCCTTCATCTAATTAAACCTGGAGAATCAGTCGACAAAAAACCGATCGCCCAAAATTTTCTTAAATTTTCCATTTTAATCTTGATATGGATAATTGCATTTGCTAGCCGTCTTTTTTCCATTGTCAGGTATTGAAATTTATTTTTTTTAATCCTAAATTAGATACAAATTTTCTTAATCTTTATGATAAACTTATTCTTTCAAATTGTCATTATTCATTCTATTCACAAATTCATTTAATTTTTTCAAAATTTTCATTATCAATTTTTTGTTTTTCTTCTCTGGTTTTCATCTTTGTATTTATTTTTATGAATTTTTCTACTGATTGCATCTTAAGATTTGAGAAAATCATCCACGAATTTGATCCCTGGTAAGTTGTAGTTATTTTCATTATTTCTTTATTATTAATTTAATATATATCTCAATCAGGTTTAATTATCGAGCCACTCATTATATGGTTAAACATGGTTTCTACAATTTTCATAATTGGTTTGACGAAAGAGCCTGGTACCCATTAGGTAGAATAGTAGGTGGTACGGTGAGTTATATACTAATCATGAATTCATTCATATAATCATTATTTAATTAAATATTTGAAATTTCAATATTCTTTGAAATTTAGGTATACCCAGGCCTCATGCTCACATCTGGTCTTATTCAATTTGTCCTTGATTGTCTACATATACCTATTCACATTCGTGATATCTGTGTTTTTTTAGCCCCAATATTTAGCGGACTTACTGCATTCGCCACTTATTTATTGACTAAAGAGTTGTGGAATGAAAAGGCCGGTTTATTCAGTGCAATTTTTATAGGCAAGTCATGAATCATTCGTAAATTATTAATTTAATTATTTTTTTAACTAACTTTATTCAATTTTAGCAATCGCACCCGGTTATATAAGCAGATCTGTGGCCGGTAGTTATGATAATGAAGGCATTGCTATTTTTGCATTGATGTTCACATACTATCTATGGATCAAAGCTGTCAAGACTGGAACTGTTTTTTGGAGTTGTCTGACAGCTCTCTCTTACTTTTATATGGTTTCAGCGTGGGGTGGATATGTATTTATAATTAATCTGATTCCGTTGCATGTTTTATTTCTCATTCTAATGGGTAGATACTCGAATCGTATCTATGTCGCTTACAACACGTTTTACATACTTGGTCTTCTTTGCTCGATGCAAATTCCATTTGTGGGCTTTCAGCCAATACGTACAAGTGAGCACATGGCGTCGGCTGGTATTTTTCTAATGCTTAATGCGATCGCCACTCTTAAATACGTCCAATCTTCAATGACCAAGTCTGAATTCAAACTATTCTTTTTTACTGCGGTACTTGCTGCGGCTGGTATTGTATTCGCTGGTATATTTGCGCTCACCTATTTTGGTTACATAGCTCCTTGGACAGGTAGATTTTATTCACTATGGGATACCGGCTATGCTAAAATACACATTCCAATAATTGCATCAGTCAGTGAACATCAGCCTACAACTTGGTCTTCATTTTTCTTTGATCTCCATCTACTTGTTCCGACTTTTCCGATGGGTTTATGGTATTGTATCAAGCAAGTAAATGATGAACGTGTTTTTATCACACTTTATGCGATCACAGCGTCTTATTTCGCCGGTGTAATGGTTCGTCTTATGCTTACACTTACACCTGTTGTTTGTGTTTTGAGTGCAATTGCATTCTCGGAATGTTTCACATACTCACTGCAAGAAGATCGTGTTTCTAAAAAGCGTATTGAAGATGATAGTACGACAAGTAGTAAAGACACTAAAGTATCACAAGCGACTATTAAAAAGCCGAGAAATTTAAGATCCGAATCGAAAGATGATCAATCAGTCGGTTCTAATTTAAAGACTACTGTTTCATTACTTTTAATTATAATGTTGATGCTTTTTGTCCTTCATTGTACATGGGTAACTTCTAATGCTTATTCAAGTCCAAGTATCGTGTTGGCTAGTTATTCGACTGACGGCAATCGTGTGATTTTAGATGATTTCAGGGAAGCCTACTACTGGTTGGCTCAGAATACAGATGATGATGCAAGAGTCATGTCATGGTGGGATTATGGTAATTTGTCTTCAAAAGATCCTTTTCATATTTTATTTTTTTATTTCAGTAATTAAAAACGATTATCAATTCAAATCAGGTTATCAAATTGCTGGCATGGCTAATCGAACAACGCTTGTTGATAACAATACGTGGAATAATAGTCATATTGCTCTGGTTGGTAAAGCTATGGCATCAAATGAATCTGCAGCCTATGAAATCATGAAATCATTAGATGTCGATTATGTGCTTGTAATATTTGGTGGCGTCATTGGTTATTCTGGTGATGATATAAACAAATTTTTGTGGATGGTTCGTATTGCTGAAGGAGAACATCCGAAAGATATTCGCGAAGTAGACTATTTCACAGACCGTGGTGAATTTCGTGTAGATTCTGCAGGTGCACCTACTTTACTCAATTGTTTAATGTACAAATTGAGTTACTTTAGATTCGGAGAACTACAACTAGATTATCGTTCACCAGCCGGTTATGATCGCACGCGTGGCTCAGAGATCGGTAATAAAAACATTAGATTAGAGCATTTAGAAGAAGCTTACACAACTGAACATTGGTTGGTTAGAATATATAAGGTTAAAAAGGAATCAAATCGTATTCGTATACCATATGCTTATCGTAAGGTAAAAAGTAAAAGTTTTACAAGTAAAAAAACGTCTAAGAAAAGACGTGGGACAATACGTAATCGACCAACTATAGTAAAGGGTCAATAATAATACTTATCACGTTTGTTTGGCAAAACGTATTAGGGCCTGAATTTTAAAATTTATTTTTGGATGAATCGGTTGAATATTTTTTTTAATTATATAAATAGCCTAATTAATTTGCTTAATTAATTTATTTTCTAATCGTACCATTTTGTAGCATCTACACATACACATGCACAAACACACATATATACATTTTTCTCTAATTTGTAAAAAGTTTTTTATTCATTTGCTATGTAATCTAATTATTTTGGATTCCAACTTGATGTAAACTGTATAAAGTGTTTTATATCAAAATGAACCCACCTGTGTGAATGATTTTAAATTGATTTTTTAGATAAAGAACATATTATTACAAATTTTTATTTATTTTACGTTCGAATATTGAAAGTAAATCTGGTGTTAATGATTTCTAAGAATCAGTTAAATAAATAATTTTATAGCTTATTCATATAGAACATTTGAAATCAAATTATGCATTTTGTAAAAATTAAATTTTGCTTGAAAGTCATATTAGTCATACTTATTTTTTAGCTGTATAAATTTGATCATTTTACTGTGATTAACTAGTTAAAATAATAATTTACAATTTATTTCAAAGTTATATAAATTAATATCACAATATTCATTTTGCATATCATTTATTTTATAATTTTTATATTTTTCATATTTATCGTTTCAAGACATGTTGCATTTCAAAAGAAAAGAAACACTTTTTTTATAAGGTCTAATGAAATTAATTCGACTTGTCGAAAAAGATAGTAAATATTAGTATTTAGAAATTTCAAAAAAATTAATTTTACCTATGATGATCATTTCAACTTGAGTTAATATTATAAAAAATTTTACTGTATCGTTGTTGCTTAGTTTCAATAATTGAAATTCAAATATATAGTCAAAAAAATATTCTTACCAGAAAATTTCATTTTGCACGCAAATCGTATCAATCAAAAAAAAAAGTTGTGTTATAATTTGAATGCTTTATACTGTCAAGCATGTTACCTAAATTTCTCGTTTGTTAAATTTTATATTAATGATTGGCATGAATTAACACTTTCTAATATAGTTATTGAGTTGTATCATGAATTTATGCAAAATAATATTAAAAAGCACATTATTATAGAAATAATTTTTTAACTCGAGCTTTAATCACAATTTCAAATAGACCTTAAATTTGAGGAAATTTCTTAGAGCAATGCTCACTATAAAAAAAATAATTGAATTAATTTCAAAAAATTTTTTAATTAAGTGTTTACCAGCTAAGAAACATTAAAGAACATTTTGATATTGTTTTCAGTAATTTTAACTGTCTGAATAAATAGTGTTAAACTTAAAAAAAATACAGAAAAAAAAAACATGTAAGTGCCACTAAATCACCTTAATTATTGACGATTCATTACGGTTGTGAATATAAATTGTACATTTTGACAGGAATTCGATATTTGACTATACATATTCAAAAATGAACATTTTATCTTACTTGCGGTTCAAATTATAAATCACATTTAAAATCATTGTCGTTCAAAAATTTGTCAACCAGACATAGATTTATTTTCAATTTTTAGTCGCATTTAATTTTATAAATTTAGCTAATCAACTATTTGAAATTTATGTGAAACAATTTAGACTAATGAAGCGATCAATTTTGTGATTTATCGCATTCAAAATAGAAAATTGATTATTATTATCAAAATATACTGAGAATAATCTTGATTTACAATTAAAATATAGAATTATCAATTTTGATTTAGAAGAACAAAATTTTTCAAGAAATTAGTTTTCATTTCATTCAAATCGTCTTCGAGATAAAAAATTAAATAACTATCTCCCAGATTGACAAAATAAAATTTTAAATTCGATTATTAGACTTTATGTTTCGTTAAATCTTAAAAAAAATTTTGATATTTTTAAAAATTTTTTCAAGTGTATTAGATTTTCGATAATATTATTTTAAAAAATTTGATCGAATTATTTTGAAATTTAGAACTATACCTTTTCCGTTGAAATCGATATCAAAAGTCTTTTCAACATAAATACTTTTCGTGTGCTTAAAATTTATTTTTTTTTCTTTTCTTTTTTTTATTAAATACATATAATCTTAGTTACTATTTCTTATAGCCAAGTATGAGATGACAAACTGATAAAAATATCAGCAATGTTGGTTTGGTGTTTATAAAATGAAACTTTTTAATTGTTTTTTTTTGCTTTTAAATTGTATACCATTCAAAATTATATGTAATTCATCCAAAGCCATTTGGAAATTACTTATTGAAAGCATATAAATAAAGGTGTAAGTCCTAGATAAAGTTTTCGTGTTAGAATAAGAAAATCCATATCGATAAAATTTTAAACTGATTAAAATATTTCCTTTCTTTAGAAAAATTTATTCAACAGAATCTCCTAAGCCAAATTATTTGAATAAAATAAAAAAAAACTGAAATGCACGAAATGAGATTTTCCAGAAATGTTTTCAAGTCGAGTGAATAATTGTCTCATAGTTTTTGTTTCTAGAATATTTTCAATCAAATAAGCTCGTTTTAAAATAGAATTTGATATTCAAGGTTTAGTTACATTAGATGTTGGATAAAATCAAAAAAATTTCGAATCGTTTGAATTTTATTTTTTTTATATATTTTAGACAATGTGACTAAAAATTTAAAATTAATTAGCATCTTATTATTGCTTGAAAATAAAAGTCAAATAAAGTAGATTTTTCACATTTTTCCGTAATGTAAATTTAAGTATAAAATTTCAAAATCTGTGTATATAATTAATACTAAAAAATATTAAAAATTTATATAAATCTTTTTAAGGATACATATCTTCTTTAGTATTTCTGAATATGTTATTTTTGTTTGTAAAAGTTTGAAGCTTTGACACATCAATTATATTCTTAAACTTTTGACTTTTGTGATGCTTTTTCATTGGATATTAAAGAATTTCTATTCATTAAAATCTTGTTCAAAGTTATCTCCTCAAAATTATAAGTTATTGTTATTAATTGTTGAAAAAAATTCTTATTTGTGATTTTATTTTAAAATTTTTTTTTGTAAATTTTTATCAACAATCAGGTAATATTTTTCTCACTATTAGTCTCTTTTCATTTGGCAATTTTAGTAATTTTTTTGGGGCCAAGTATTATACGTTTTTTATTTGTAGTTTTCAATTGATTTTTTTTATGTGAAATTATTGCTAAAAAACGAACTTATCAATTGATAATAGAATCATAAATAAATATTAGATATGGTTTCAATTCGACTAATTCGGATCGTTTTAAAATAAAAAATAAGAAATTCTTATAACTGCCTGTTGTTACAGCTCATTTATTTTGAACATTTATTTTTTTTATAAAGATACCTGTGTATTTATTTTCAATAAAAACTTATTTATTTATATTATTATTAATATAAAGAGTTCGAATTAAATATCAACTCAATATACTTAGTAATTCAAATTTAAAAATATTTTTGTGTCTATGAAAGCTTTGGTTATAATTTAGTAAAGAATGTAAATTTTTGAATTAGACATATTCTACGAAATCTTATTTATATCTAATCACTATTTAAATTAAGTTTTGGTGAAAAATTTCATTTTTGTTAATTTCAATAGCAAAAAAATATATTTATTTCACAAAACTCGAATATTACCATTTTATGGACTTGATATAACTTTTCATACTGCGATGCTAAAATTCATGAATGATTTTTGTTTTTTTATTCAATTAATTAGTAATAATTATAAATACGCAAAATTAGTATTAATAGTTTTGGTAATTGATATAAGAAAAATTTGAAAAAAAAAATTATATTTTTGAATTTTTAAATAATAATAAGTTTTCTATAGAAAAAAATAATTTCTCTTGTCAATTAAAATAAGGCGAATTATTTAAAAAAAAAACAACTAATATGATCAAACTAAAAAAACTTCATGCAACTTTTTTTGACTATAAATTCAAATTTCTTAAAATTAATGAAATGATCAAAGATACATTAAAACTTCTGATTTTTGAGAGAGAATTTATTTAACCTTATTTTTATTATCAACTTAAATTTTTAAATTTAGGTAAAAATTCAGAATTTTCAATGATATATAACATACATATTTCGAGACTTGAAACGTTCTTATTTTTTTATCCAAATTTTCACATAAAATTATATAGGAAATTCTGTTATAAAGATATTCGAAAAAATTTAGTCTTTTTTCTTTTTTTTCTATTTAAGAAATTGAATTATTTTTTATTCACTTTTTGTCTGTAGGTTTTGTAATTTATCAATAAATTATAAAAAGTTGAATAAATTTGAAGGTTGAAAAATAAAAAAATCCTTTGCGCAAAACAAAAAATTAGATCAAAAAATTCAAATTGATCATCTATCAATAGAATTTTATTCATTTATCATTTAAATTCGAATTTTATAGCAGATTGTTTTTTTTATATCATGGATTTAAAATTCAAAATTCTAAGGTATATTCGTTTAAGCGAAAACTTAGAGAACTTTATTGAAAAAAATTCAATAATGCAAGCTTATTATACTTTTTTATTTAACAATGATATTTGTAAGATGTCTCAAAATGTTGGAAGTAAATACGAAAAGTTTGATTTTTTCAAATTTATGAATAAATTTCAAATTTTAGACTTGAGTCTAATTTCGTGAGCTATATTTTATAGAAATATATATAGGCTTGAAATGTTTTTTGCTCTTTTTGAAAGTTAAATTTTCAGTTTAGATGAGCCGAATAAAAGCAATACTTTGAAAATTTTGAATCTTAAATTTACAATCAGTGAAATCATAAAATTAAACAAACTTTTGCGATTTCGAAATTGAAAAAGTGAATAATGTTAATGTAATTCTAATTAATATTATTGAATCAGTGAAATTTGCGATTAATAAAATTTAACTAATAAATTTTTTGTCTTAATTTTGGATTTAAGTAATAATAAGAAAAATTTTTGTCGACCAAGTTAAGAATCTATTGATTTTCCTGATTCATAAAGAAACAAAAACGGTTTCAAATAAAGACTAATCAATATTGTGTATCATTTGAATTCAATCTACTGAATAGTAAATAATCATTAGATTATTCGAATTTCAGCTGTTAAAATATCAAGAAATTAAAACAAACTAAATTTTCGACACGCACAAGTTAATTTAAAAGTCAAATTTTAATGTTTTTAAGTTGATTTAGATTTATTATGAAGTATATAGATTTAGGATACTTCTACAAAAAAAATTAAACGACAATAAAATGATTTATTATGATTAGGTTGCCTTAACTAAACTAAAAAATTTATTTCCAAAGGCACTACAATTCACAGAAATTAAAATCTCATTATTTCGCAGAAAATTAATATGCAATTTGATTTTTCAGATTTTTTTTATTTGTATCAAGAAATTTTTTTTCTTCCGCATGAAATTTACCTGCAGGTGATTAATTACGTGCTTAGGTGATTAATAATGTGATAATAAAACTGACAATAAAAAAGGTAATCTTATTAAATTCAACAAGTTACCAAGTTTTTTTTTAAATTATTAAATTAAAAATTAGTTTTAGAATTTGGATAAATTTTTTATTGTATTTCAATTTTTAATGGTGATAATATGATCAATCAAGAATATATTAGATTATTATTTTTTTTATATTTGGTTCTAAAGTTTATTTTTTTGAATTTAAAACTTTTTTTTTCATTTATTCTATTTAATAAACATATCGATATGAGCAAAATAAGTTGAAGTAAAATTTTATACTTATAAGTTTTCTTTATTAATTGTTAATCTAAGGCGAACACCAAAAACAGGTAATAAAATGGAATAAATTAAATTATTTTTAAAATTTAAATTTTGAAACCAAAAATTATTTTGCCAACTTTAGTCAAATAAACTGAAAATAGTATTTTTTAATCAAAAAATCATTTTTGATTAGTAGATATTTAAATTTTTCTTTGCCTTCAATTTTACAGCATTTTATCATTTTCCAAAAATTTTTTCAACGTTAAAAAATTGAATCTTGGTTGAAAATGTGATTTTTTCTTAAATTATGATTTCGGAACGTAAAATTTTAAACAACCCTTTTAAAAACAGCCTTATTTTTTTGTATATGAAATTCAAATTTTAAAAACTGTAATTTTCAAGGCCAACCATAACATCATCGTTTTGATTTGTTATTAATTCTATATTTTTTCTTGCCCGTGATTTTAAAAACAATTATTTCATCAACAAGATATATTTTTTGTCAAAATACTAAAAATGCTACGAAATTTTAATATAGCATAAGAAATTATATGAATTGTTTGAAATACTTCTATAAATCACTGGATTTATAGAATATTCAAAGATTATATATAACTCATTAGTTATAATAATTTATCTGTGTCAAAATAATGGAAATTCATTAATTATACATCTAGTATTTATGAAAAAATCTGATGAAATTGTTTTTTTCTAAATCACTTCGATTTTTCAAACATGCTAATAGGTACCGAAGTGATATCTATTAATTATAGGTGAAAAGAAAAATTAAGAATTTATCATATACTAGTTGATTGTTAAAATTAATATAAAAGTGTGAAATATTTCAATTAACTTGAATTCTTATTATTTAATTCTAAAAATTAGAAAAACTAATTGAATAATTTGAATGATTAAAAAAACTACCCATCTTCATTGATAGCAATTTTTTGCAATTTATTTTACAGAGTAATAAAATTTTAAGATGAACATAGAAGTTTCAATCAAAATGTCATTTCTCAATAAAAATTCAATTATACAATATGACGAATAGGACTAATAGCAAAATGTTTGATTATAGAAATTATTTTATGGTCAAAATCATATCGATAGAAAATGAAATTGGTTAACATCTAATCAAAAACGATTCAATTAATTATAAATTAAAAAAGAAATAGTTGCTTTGTAAATCGAATTAGCTATAATTTTTAAATTTTAAACAAATTCGATTATAATTATTAATTATCAATTCATCTTAATTCAGCTTTCTGTTCCGTGTCTGATTTTCAAGAAAATTCTTTTTTTAAAAAATTTTTAAAAATTGTAAATTTATATTTAAATAAAAATATTTTATTATCAAACTAATAGTAAATGTTATTTTCTTACAGTTTTCATATTTTTTGTCGTTAGTCTGACTTTAAAAAGTCAATTGTCAATATGAGCGGAACATTTATCAAAGAAAGTAAGTTCTAGGTTTCAATTATTAATTTAATTATTTATCTTGCCTTTAAAATAAAAACACAAATTATTTCTTATATAAATTCTTTTAAATTTTTTAATTTAAATTATCCGTTTGTTGGTAAACAAAAAAAATTTGATAGAAATTTGATGGAAATTCAATAAAAATTTAATAAAAGTTTCAGATTGTAAGAAATTGAATAATAATAATAGATAAATTTAATTTCTTATTATAAAAATGAATATTTTGTAAAAAAAATCAAGAGAAATTATGATGTATTATTAGTTTATAATACAAAAATTATTGAGTACTTCAAAATTAAAAAAAAAAAAATGAAATTATTATCCTCTTTGACAAAAACTCAAAAAATAACATATTATTTAATCCCAATTGAAAATGCAAAACTTATATTCTATCTAGAATCAATATTAATTGGTCTAATTGTATACCTATTGAATTTTAATTATACAGAAAACATCACAACTGAAAAATTGGCAAAATTTGGATCGATTATAAATTTTAGTGCTGGTTGGAATGAAGAATATTGGATAAAATGGCATGCACGTAATTGGTCTTTATCTTTAGTGTTTGCTTTAGTTTACATAATTTCTGTTTATTATGGTTATCGGAGCATGAAAATTAGAAAGCCATTTAATCTTCGTTTTTCGCTTGGTATTTGGAGTGCCTTGCTCGGTACATTTAGTCTTTTCGGTACCTATCATCTGTTACCCGAAATCCTTTCCAAACTTTATTATGAAGGCTTTCATGCGGCTGCTTGTGATAATACATTTAAATGGGATAAAGATTATATGTTTTGGGCTTGGCTTTTTACTTGGTCGAAAGTGTTTGAGTTTGGCGATACAGTATTTATCATATTAAGAAAACAAAAATTGTCATTTCTACACTGGTATCATCATTTTATGACTGTAATCTGTTGTTTTGCCTATTTCCCAGGTATTTTTCATCTAAATTCAGAATCTCAACGTAATTTTTATAGTATATTAATGTATATTTTTTATTTATTTATATTAGCACATTGCTCGATAAGTCGTTGGACAGGCTCAATGAATTATTTCGTTCATTCATTAATGTACACTTACTATTCACTTAAAGCATTCCAATTCACGATACCTAGATTTATTGCGTTTTTTATAACTGTTTCACAGGTTTCTCAAATGTTTATCGGTTTTTACGTTGCTGGATATATATTTGTACAAAACCAAAATAACATTTCTTGTGAAACAACTAAAACAATGTCAATTTTTAGTCTTATAATTTACATGTCTTATTTCGCACTTTTTTGTAATTTTTTCGTAAAAACCTATTTGGCGCGAAAACCTCTCGCATCTGATCAAGGAAAAACAGATATAGATAATAAAACTACTCAATCGAAATTTGAACAGAATGGTAATTTAAAGAAACATAAGGTGAATTAGACAATCAAGAATAATCCTTAGTAGTTTTTAGGTATTTGAAATCACTTAAAAACATCTAGATGAAAAAATTCTTATTTCTGTTTTGCTACATAAAGTGATTTATAAAATCACTGATTCGAATATAAATTCCTGTGTAAAAATTTATCCAATGTGTATACATAAATAATTATATATTTTGAATTATCCAAATTAACGCTTGGAGATCAATACTGTGTTTATTTGTTATGCAATTATACACTCACATGACTTCCTATTCATAAAATTAAAAGAAAATTAAGATGTAATTGCTTGTTGTTCGTTCTTTATTCGTTCACCTGCTCGTGAGAAAATTTTTTTTTTTAGTTTTTTTTTCATAGAAAATTATTTCTTATTTTAAAAATTAAGAGTGAAAAATATTACTAGAAAAATAAAAATTACGCAAAATTTTTATTAATAAAATATAAAACGTACGTATAAGATCGGTAATTGCTTTCTCTGTTTTCCTTTCCAGTTTTTGCAATTCTTTTTCAATATTTCTTTTTAGATCCCAGTCGACCTTTTTAGGTGCTAAATTATTTATATCCTTATCAATAAATAAAATAATTATCATTATGAATACGGAAATTAACAAAAGATTTCAGTTAATAATTTATCTTTAATACATACTATTTCTTCGACTATACTTTTATCTTTTAACGCATTTAATTGGTCTTGTATTTGATCTTCCACTGCATATACAAAAAAGAAAGAAGTTAATTTTACATAAGTTTTGAATAACTTATTAGTGAACCTGATCCTGGTTGTGGCTTCGGTAATTTTTGTTCTTTAAGACTTTCATCAGTTGGTATGTAACTTCGAAATTTGGGTCTAAAATAGAAAAAGTTATTAATTTTTAAAAACTTTACATTTGAATTTGAATATATGAATATATATATTAACAAGTTTCATTATAAATATTGTTAACATAAACATTTGAAAAAAATTCGAATTTTTCAACTCACTTAGGAAATTTTCTTGTCTCTTTATTGGCATTTTCGTCTATATGTTCGATATCTAATTTTCTACTATTTTTCAAACTTTGTAATCGTTGCTTTCGTTTTAATGCCTCTTCCTCTAAAGAACCAATTTGTTCAAAATGATCTTTGTCCATTGAACGCTTTTGAACTAAATAATGCAGGTAATCAAGTAAGAAAAATTTTAAGTGTCAAATTATATTTTATATTTATTTCTAGAAAATCTTCTATAAGCGTAAAAAACAATTGGAGCAAATAAAAAAAGAAAACTTAATTATTTTATCAGAAATAATTAAAGAAATGTAAAATTCATAAATGATGTTTATGTTCTACACATGTTAAAATTGAAGAAAAAAAAATTTCAAAATATGTAGAAATAAGAATTTCGGATAAATAAGAATTATGTTCACTAGCAAATTAGAGTATAAATATTCTATTATATTATATTCTATTAAAATGGAAAATATAAAAATTTTACTTTTGAATTTTAACTACAGGTTTTATCAAGAATTTTTCAAAAAAAAAAATCATCGGATTAAAAATTCTAATTAAATATTGCTTACTATTACATTTCATCCCTTAAAATGATGAATTTTTTAAATATTTAGTTCAAGTAGAAATAAATTGTAGAAATGAAGGTGAGTTGTTCTCTAATAACTAGATGGCAATTTTTCAGATGCCAATCAGAATTCTCAAAATCAACAAGTAACAGAATTATGAGAAAATCTAAACAAAGTCAATCGAAAAGGTACCTAAAAAGTGAATTTTATTTTTATACGAAAAAAATCAAATCAAAGAATGTAAATAGCTAAATTAAAAAAAAATAAATCAAATTTTCAACATCTGTGCGAAGTGATTTTCACGTAAATGGATAACGTGTTTATTTAATGTTCATTAGAATAAAGGATTTATGCATATTTTTGGAAATATTTTTGATACAAAAGTAAAACATAGAATTGAATAATTCAAAAATCGAAGTCATCAAACAATTTAATGACGATTAATAAATTTGAAGAATCAATTCTTTTTGATGTTACAATCATCGAATTTGCTTTCTAATGTATTTCGGAAAAAATTAATGGTATTATACCAGGTAAACAATTATATACTTACTTATAATGAGGTATGCAATTTAAACTTCCCTTCTTGTGACTAATGTATCTGCAAATTTCAAAAGTGAATCAATACTAGTTTTGTCGATAAAAAGCCATAAATTTCTTAATATACTCGGTATATTGTTGATTTTACACCTACTAAATAGTTTTGAACATTTTATTTTTGTGCAATTAAGCTAATATTTTGTGGGGCAAAAAAAAATTGAGAATGACGTCATTTTTATTTTTTCTTTGATTTATATCATCAGATAAATGTTAATGTTTCTAAATTATTTGAAATTTCACTTTAGAGTTTCAGACAAATGAATTTTTCATTTACTTGTCAAATCCTTAAAAAAATTAGTAATTAGTAATTGATTAATTTTTTTAATAAATTTAAATTATCTAAAATCAATCAATTAATAATCTCGTATTTAGTACTATGGAAAATTTCGTTACTGAAATGAATATGATCGATTTTTGGATCTGAATTTCTAATAATCATTTTATATTCATGAATAAACTACTAAAGATTGATGAAAATATAGAGTTTTGAATATTAATTATAATTTTGATTTTTTTTCTTTTTACTTTGCGATGGATTTTTTTTATAAAATTCATGTTATTAAAGAATTAGAAATGGAGATCAAGAATTCGATTGACGAGTACACGAAAAATGAAAGAAGAACACAGCTTAAAAATCTACTTGAGGATATAATAGAATTTACAAAGGAAGGTGATTTATTTGATATTCAGAATCGGAAATTATTATTACGCTGGCTTCGAGAACTTAATCAACATTTGAAGCAGGTAAAATTTTTGTTTTATCAGAAACTATAAACATTTTATAAAGAATTCTTTTTCTATAAGAAATCTTTGAAATATTAAAAACATCTAAAAAGCAATTAAATCATAAATATGTTGAATCGGGTATATTAATTATCAATTATGTGTGGAAATGGTGATTTATTAAGAGATTTTTAATGGAAATTTTATTTCTCGTTTCCATTGAAATCTTCCAATAATCTTTAAATAGTTATATTTTATTATATTCATATTATGTTTAATTGAATAACTCATTAAAAAATATAATGACTAATACTTTGATATATATAAGTGCATAAATTATATTTTTTTATACTCTATTTCTCAAAACAAAGACGAAAAAATTTATTTTTAACAATCTAGTTTAACTTACTTATTTCCATTGAAAGATGACAAGCATCTGACTGAGTTCGGGTGGTTCCTAATCTAAAAAATTAGATGTTGTTATAATTTTAAAGCATTAAAAATAACTAAAAGTTTATTAAAATAATCAAAAAATATATATATATATTACAAAAAAAAGATTAGCATCATTGACAAAACTAAAAATTGTAGATTTATGAGTAAAAAATAAGATTATAGAGGAGATATTGAGGTTGTTCTTAACTTAGTATTTTAACATTGTTTTAAACTAAAAATAAAAATTTAGAACGGAAAATTAATATCATATTAAGCAGATTTAATCTCTTCCATTTGATTTTTGTTATAATTTTTAAAACTCTGATTCTTTATTTAATAATTATAAAGTGGAAGATAACTCATACATAGATATGCTTGACATGTTTCATTTTATTTGATGAAATTTAATTGTATCTACGAATATGATTATATATATTTTGAAAATATTTGATTAAAAATCGAATTCAAGATATTTTTAGAAATTATTTTCGCTGAATTTTGTTTTTTAGTTTGTTTTTTTATTGTAAAAGCCTTGTAAATTCGAAAAATTGATCTAAAATGAGTAAAGAAAGGGTTTCGAAACCATTTATTATCCACCGATACAGCAAACCATATTACATAAAACCTTTTTCCAATGAACAATTTAATTTAAGTAGAATAAAAATAAAGAAAAAAAAAAGTTTTCAAGAAGTCTATCACTCGGACGATGAATATTCGAGTGGAAATTATATGAAGCGGAAATTAAATAAAATTAATTATCTAAAAAGTTGTAAGTTAAAAAAACATAGTCGGAGTGTGGAAACAAATCTAATGAAAAGTGATTTTCATGAAAAAAATGATAAATTTATAAATCAAAATGGTTCTAATTGCTTTATAAACAATAAAGCTATGATAAAAGAGAGAGATTATCTATGTACAAGGTATGATTTGAATTTGGTTGTTAAATATGTTTCTAATGACTTTGAAGAAAATTCAATAATCGGTCAATCTGATTTACAATTAAATGATCAACGAAATGAATTACCGATCACTGATTCAAATACATTAAAAAAAAATAATCTAATTAACGTTGATTGGTCTGGTGAATCTTCTGAAAATTATACATTACCAATTTGTCAATTTTTGTTTCAAGGAATGTCTGAAGAATCGAAAGTATATAAAAAATCAATAGATTACGTTTCAAAAAAAGCGTCCCTTATTGATAATGAATTGGACAAGAAGAAACAGGATCAAAATGAATTGAATTCTGTAAATTATCAGAAAAAAAATCTTGAAAATTATGAAGAAAATTCAAATGTAAAAGAACATTTGAATAATTTGAAAAATGAAGAAACCATTCTAAGTGAAGAAAATTTGAGTGAAACTGATGATTTAAATAATAAAACGTTCGAATTATGTGATGATAAAATTTTAAATGAATTCGATAAGAACGAATATCCGATTAAAAGCTTTATTGAAAATGAATATAATAAAAATTTTCTAAATACGCTTAAAGAAACGAATGAGTTTAAGAATGAAAAATTTAATCAAGATTATATGCATACTTTATTGAGCCATGAATATGACAAAATTTTGTCGGATAATGAAGACGAAGAATTCGGATGCGATGAAATTTCAAGAAACAAATCAAATGAGAAAAATGAAATCGATGAACAAATTTTAGAAGAGGATTCATTTGCCAGTGATGACTCACATAATTTTATGATGCGAGATAATATCTCATATAGAAATTTTAAATCGAACCAATTTAAAAAATTATATCCAGACAATAGAACTCATATTGCTCTTCACAATGAAAATAAAAAAAGTTTTCCATTAACTTGTCAATCAAACAATTATAATATTAATCGGATAAGTAACTTTAATGATTATTCACCAAAGTATTCAATCAATAGTCTTACGAATCATTCAATTAAAAATTCAACACACGATCAATCAACTTATAATTTTGATTCTAATTTTTATAGCCATTTCAATAGGCAAAAATTATGTAATCAAATTAAACAAGATTTCGATAGTCAATTCGAATATGTCACGACACCGAAAAATGATATAACAAACATGTGTAAGATTAAAAAACAGTTTGGTAATTATGATAAGCACAGAACTGGACACAGAATGAAAATCGCAATGAATGAAGTATATTCACATAAAGCAAAGGCATCCACTAATCTATCTAAAATTAATAGCCAGTTACATAGAAATTCGAACAATCATATATTTAACAACAATAATTTAATTATTGCTGATCCTACAAATAGATGTATGTCAAAATATACATCGAAATACCTCAGCGTTAAAGATTTAGAACCTATTATACACTCGCCAGATAACTCAACATATTTAACCAAACCAACAAATTATATAAATAAAAATTTAAATAATGAATTATATTTTGAAAATGATCATTATTACTTAAATTCGGTTTGTGGTCAAGATCATAGAAACTATGAAAATTTCGAACATTCAACAATTTATTCACAGCGAAGAAATTATCATATGGATCAACAAAAGGATTTTATGAAAGATTATTATTCAAATTTCACAAATAAATTTTGTGATCAAAATTGTTGTTCTAAACCAAATTTAAATTATTATGATTCATATTTTTTTGTACGTTTCTAAAAGTACTCATTTAAAATAGAACTACATGAAAATTTTAAATTTTTATATATGAATAATTTTATTTACTTAAAATTTGATTAATTATATTGAATTAAAAATATTTTTTGTCTTTAGGAATCGAGTGGTCATTCAGATAATGTGAGCGCAAAATTACTCGAATCAGAGGTGATAGTCAATTCTAATTAGTTACTTATTTTTTGATTTAAAAGATTATTAATAGATTATTTTGAATTTTGCTTCTTTTCGTTGCAGTTAAGTGTGCTCAAAGATCAAATTGAAGCGCAACAGGACAAAATTAAAGAGTACGAAGTAAAGATTAGTGAGTTGCAAGCTCAACTACTTATTACTGAAAATTCATATCAAGAGATTTTAAAACAAAAATTACG
Organism: Acarapis woodi; assembly: GCA_023170135.1. NCBI lineage: Eukaryota > Metazoa > Arthropoda > Arachnida > Trombidiformes > Tarsonemidae > Acarapis > Acarapis woodi. The sequence goes on from BLXL01010068.1 coordinate 44,342, forward strand.
AGTAGAAGACGAAAAGAATAATTTAATTAGTGAAATGTCTAGAATCAAGACAATTAATGATGATAAAATACGTTTGTTGGAAAGTGAGATTTCATTCTTTAAAAAAACATTACTTGAACGTGAAACTGAAATTGCATCATTACGCCTATATCTCGCTAAATTAGTTCGGGCATCTAATCATTTAATAACGGAAAATGATTCAATGATTTCTTTATCAAGATCATCGGATTCATTATCTAAAAAAGTAGGCAATTTTGTCTATCATTTAAAATTTTTAAATTTATTCAAAGTTATGACTTGAATCATATGTTTTGTATACTCATTTGATTTTAATTTTTTTTTTTTGTTGCTCACAGAATATAGAGAAAGTCAAGCGAATAAGTGATAAACCGCCGATAGCTCCTCGAAACAATCAATTTAAAGACAGTAGTCTTACTGGTTCGTTTACAATGCCTTCTGCAACGGTTTTATTATCATCTAAATTGCAAAAAAATTATAATATTAATCATGCGAATAGTTCATCACATAATCAATTTTTGATCAAATCATCGACGCCAGTATTAAATGAACGATGTTTGTCTCCAGTGAATCGTCTTGATTTAGCAACAAGTAAAGAACAATTAGAAGAATTTTGTAAACGAGACAATACATACGATGAAATGAAGCCTCAATTTCATCATTTTAATTATACTCAACTTATAAATCAATCGTCAGATAGTACTTGTTCAACACCAAATCGTAGCGCAAATGCTTCTAGTTCATCGACATCAGCAAATAATAGTTTTCCAAAATCAGGTAATTATCTTGACAAATTATACAAGAAAAATTTTCATGCAATGCAATTCAAACCATCACTGGTCAGCAAATCAAATGACAATCTTAGTCTGTTTGATCAGACAAATTCAATTTATTTTAACAGATTAAATCATAGTTTGAACTTTAGTTCAGGATCAAATTTTCACTCAAATTTTAATTCAAACGCAAGTTCATTTCACGCAAATAATCATCTTCTTCAGCCTAGTCAAACGAATTCATTTACTAGTCTCAGCCTTAGCAGCAATAGTTCAAGTATGTTCGGTGGTAGCATTCGTGATATTGTTCGAAGTAGACCGATTTCATTTTCATTTAGTTCAAATACTAGTTCGCTTAAAAAAAAACGCAATATTTTGACTGGTCGTAATCCTTTCGTCTGGTTTAGCCGACGTTCATCGCGCAGTTCAAGTGCACCTGAATTAGGTGATTTCTCTATATTTCAAATTTTTATTTGTATTTGAATTTTCACACTAATATTTATTAATCTAATTATTCAGTTTGATTTTATCAAAAAATTTAAATAATGTTTTGACTATATTCTGTTTTTTGCCGAATTATAATGTTGCATGAAAAAATTAATTTTACTTATTTTTATTCATTTAAAAAAAAATTTTTGATCAATTTGCATTTTGATAATTTTTATTTTAAAAATAAAAAAATGAACAATTTATCTAAATTTCTCTTTTTACTTCGTCCAAGCCGATGATTCAAAATTAGCTTATCTTTCAACAAATAAAAATTCTAACCCTGACTTAGCAAGGCATATTATCCGACAAGGATTTGAAAAGATTACCAGTAAAGATAAATCAAAAGGATTTAAATGGTTTTTTGAAAAGTTCGTATAGTATATTTATCGATATTTCTGATAAGTTCCAACATTTAATGTCTTTATTCCCAATATCTTTATAGAATGAAAAATAA
>BLXL01010069.1:0-27248 GCA_023170135.1 Acarapis woodi
TTTAAATAACCTTTTTAATTAGAAAAAAATTAAAGATAAAAGGTGAAAAAAAAAATTCTTATCAACTCATAATAAACAATACCATAGAATCTCTTAACTTGTTTTTGATTTTTTGAAACTACATCGTCAATTCACGTCATGCTCAATCTGGAAATTTTTTGATTACTTTCACTTAATCATTTCTTGTTTAATCAGTCGTCAAATTAATCAATTTATCGATTAATCAAGTGTCTTTGTTTAAAACTTATTTTTAAACAATATTTTTCGTGTTCTTCATTAAACATTTTCCTTTTCAATCACTCAGTTTTTTTTATGCCTTAAATACCTTAAATTCTGCACTCTATTTCATTTTACTAACCACTTATTCGATGTTGTTAATCTATAGCTTAGAAAATTTATTTAAATTTGAATCAACTTAAATGAAGAAGAGAATAGAGCAAGCATTTCTTGACTTGATTAAACTATGTGATCGTATTACAGTCGACAGGTCTCATATTTTATTTGCATTCAGATAAATAGATTCGATAAGTTGCCTCCTTTGACTTACTCGCTTTTTAAAAGTAGATTACTACTAACCACAACATAGATTTGCTTGCTATGTGACGGAATCGGTATATGAAGGCAAAAAACTTGACTATGTTAGTCGATCGATGTTTGACTAAGGTGAAGCTATCAAATTTGCAAATTGTTAGAGAGGATGCTAATGATTAGATCTTTCTAAATTTACTGATAAACTTACTTCAATAAATCTGATGATTAATTACAATAAGTTTAGGCATTTGTTGATTATACTAGATCATTTTCTTTACTTTCACTACAATTTCACACATTTTTCTAATCTCACTCGTTGAACCTGATTACTAACGATTCTTTATTTCTATTCATACAAAACTGCTAAATTCAAATATTCAGCTTACTTATCATTACTTTCTTTCTTTAAACAGTCAAACCTCATTTTACTTGCAAAAATCCAGCCATCATAACTTCAAAAATTTAATAAGTGCACACTTAAAGTATCAGGACACAAATCATTCTTCACAATATTCCAGGTGTTTAAAGCTACTAACCTTTTTAATTAGATTAAAACCGTTATGTAAAAAAATATTAATATTTTTAGTTTTAAAATTAGATGACAAATTAGTGATTTCAGGCAGAAAAATCTAAAAACACGCCTTGACCAGAAGGAAGTAATATTTTTTTATATCCAAAAACGACCTATTAGTTTTGAATAGAAAAATTATAGAAAAATAGTAGCTAAAAAAAATCTGAAAACATCTTTTGTTCTAAAAATCACCTCAACAACATTTAATTTTAAATGCCTATCGACCATCTAGAATAATCATAAAGAACGAGACTATAAAATTTATAATTTAAATCAGATTTGAATTTTCAGGTAAATTCGATTTTTAGGAAATAATTTACCTGCATTTTATACACCTGGTCACTATTCATCAACTGCATTTTCGACATACGACGTAAGTTAAATTTTTTTTCTTTTGATGCACTTATTTATAGGCAGTCGGTCACCATTGAATCGTACGTCAAATGACTCCATAGCAAAAGAGTCTTTTTATTTTCAGAATAAATTCTATTTAAGTCAGAAAACATAATTAAATATGATCGTTTTTTAGGCCGAATATTTTTTACAATTGTTTTACTAGTCAACAATAGAATTACATTTGACTTAGTTTTTATTCATGATAAAAACTTGAATGAAAATCAAACAGAAATTGCATAATCTTTTTCTCTGGGCAGTTAAAATTTTCACTTGAACAATTATTTGTTTCTTTCTTTTAAAAAAGATAGAATAAAAATTTAAATCAAAAACTCTGAGTTCCGGACTTTAGGAGAATATTTATGTGTCAAGAGAAATATTATATGCCAGTCTTTTCCATATATGGAAAATTACTAATTGTACAGAGATGCGAAACGTAGTTAACATACTTATATAGGATTTATTTACTATGGTCATTTCAATAAGTGAAACGAGGTTAAGTTCGTCACTTTATTCTAGTACTATTGCAGAATTTACAACAGAAGTCGGAAGTAAGGTACAATGTGTCCTCACATACGTAATAATAAATAAAAATCCTACTAGATTCTTCTGTCCGAACGATCTAAAACTGTTGACCTAATGGTCAATAACAGTTAGTTGCTTTTTAAAATTAAGTCTGTTTGGGTTGGGACTTATTCGATTACGATTTTTTCCTTATTTACCAATATTCACTTTTACTTTTTACCTAAATTTCACTCTCTTTCTCTCTTTACGAATCATTCAATATATTTCACGTTTTTTGCCTATTGAACAGTAAACGGTATTGTGTAATAATTGGTCAGAAAAATATTAAACTTCTTTTTTGACCACTAAAGAATCAACATGTGTTGCTAGCGTTCTAGATTACCTATAGCGCCTTATGTCTGCAAAGCAAGAATTCAAAAAAAAAAATAATGATTAAAAATGATTAGAGAGGCTAGATTTCAGGTAAATATTGGGCTGAATTATTGGGTTATTTAAATAAAAATACAAAATTATTAATATAAACACAGATATAACAATGAAACATTAATTTTTTTTGCTACCATTTTTCGGTAAATTTGCTTGATTTTTCGAAAATTTATTAACCTCCAAAGAAATAACTAAAAATTTTGATTCGAGACCTTGGCTGGACACGTGTAGAATTTGTGATTTCTAAATTCTCAATATCGATTTTTTTTCCTCATATATTTTTTATTTTTGCATAAGTTTCATAGATTTTTAATGGTTAAATTTTTATATCTTATCGTACTTAAAAAATTGCGTGGTATTGAATGCCAAAAAAACAAAACTTCTCATATAATATGCAGACTAAAAAATTTATAAAGAAACTAGGTGTTGGTTCGATTTTTTAAGGCATTAAAATAAAATAAGGTATTCATATTTAATTAGAAAGTAAACTTTTTTTTACTCTTCCTTAAAATTCGAATACAACTGACCATTGCTTATTCACTTAAACTTCATATTGTTCGAATTTAAAATTTATTCGGCACAAAATTTTGAGAAAAACTAAATTCTGGTTCACATAGTCTTTTTACTCTTAAAACTTTCTTTGTTTTCTTTTTTATATATTACACCTATGTTTGTTTTTTAATACTTTCCATTGCTTATTTTGAAATAGGAACTCTAAGCATTTCAAGAGCAAAGAGGTGAATAGGTCACTATATTGACCATTTAGTTGAGTGAAAAGGTGAATTTTGAAAAAAGGCACCTAAGGCTTGGTTTTATGCTTTTATCAGAAATTTATTGTCAGAAAGAATAGGAATTCAATACTTACAATACCTACAGATTTTTGAAATATGAGAACAAATTAAATATCCCTCTAACCTGTTCACACCAAATATCACAGAAATCTGTTCGATTTCTTTTTATTTCATGAAATTTAATTTTGTCCTTTTTTATAGAAGAATAATTATTCAATCTCCCAAAAAACATACAATTGAGACTTTAGAAAATTCAAGCCAGACACTGCTTAGACACTTATTTTATTATTTGATAATGTTAGTTCCAAAACTTAAATTTTTTAGCACTATATTATTAAGATAGTAATTTTGCGTTTGAAGTTAATGAGAGTTCAAAAATTTGCTTTTATTCAGATTTTTCATTAAATAAATTTAGATTTTATATTAAACAAGAACGAAAAATTTGTGATTTTTGGTCATCAAATTATGTAAAATGATTTTTCCAAGCAGTCATTTGTGTATGAATTTTTTATGAATCAAAATAAATTGTGTTTAATGCTGATTTTCGGTTATACCTGACGATTATGATGCTAAAAAAAATTTCTGAAAACATTGATTGATAATTTGTCATAGTTTACAAGACATTTTAAATTTTGACTCTATTAAATGTAATTAAAATCAAAAAAACTAAAATTAATATACTCGAAAAAGAGTATTTTTAAACTAATCTAATGCAAAAAAAAAATAATTCTAAACAGAATGAATTTCTGGATGATATTCTTTTTGATAATATTATTTAGTTTATTACTTAAAATTTGTAATAAACTAGTTAATTTAATTTTTACCGCTGAATTTACGATGATGACTAGCAATTTACAATTCTTATCTTTTGAAAAAAGGTATTCATTTTATTTTTTCTCTTTTTACTTTTACTTTTATGTTTTTCAAAAATGATTCATTTGAAAATGTGTTTCTTTAATAAAATTTGATGTTTCTAATAGATTAGTATTGACATATTCTCAAAAAATAATTTTCAATAAGCAATTTGGTTTTTTTCTCTAGAAAAATAATTTCTTTGACCTTATTCATTTGCTTTCTCATTGTGTAATAGTACGAAAAAAAAATACCTACTCTACCTATTGCTCACAGTTTGAACTTAAAACTGGTCAATCAGTAGATTTCGATTTTATTCGCACATCCTGCTCACATTGCATAGAATATTTATAATTTCTTTAGAACAACCACGCCAAATTAACAAATTGAAATACCCGACTTACCCACTTTTTTGTTGCTACAACTATTTGTTTTTTTTTTTATATCCTCGCAATTGACCTCAAAAAGCGGCTTAAAGACGAATAAGATTTTAGTCAAAAGTATCAAAAACCAGGAAATGGTCTGAGAAATTGAACAGATTGAATAAGACGTGACTGACCGTTGGCCTAAATAGCATAATTTTAGTCTTTGTTTTTTTCGAACAACTCGTTTCAAACTCATGTTGAGTAAAAGATTCTAAAGATTCCATCTTAAAAAACTTATATAGCTAGATAATCTTATGATTCAAATTACTATACCTTGAATACATAAAAAATAATTTTTTATATATATTATAAATGTAAACAGTATACTAGACTTTCACCACATTTCCTTCTTATTGTTTTTTATACGCACGTTATATACAGACCTTACCTAAGAAATTTTTCTTCTCTTTTTTAAATTATTGACCAATCCTTAGTACGTTTCATTGAAAAATTAATACGTGTAATTTTTCAAGGAGAAAAGAGTAAGTTACTCTGGATATTTTTGCATAAGAAAAAGCTCTAAGCAAACTTTACTCAAATTTTAAATGTGTGTGCAAAAATCCGAAAATTTCTAAAAGAAATCAAAACTGACCAGTATATAAAATTTTCAAATGCCCTTCATATAATCGCTTACTGGCCTTTTAAAAGTTTTAAAAGAAACTGAGGTTAAAGAATCGCTTAAAAGTTCACATCCTCTAAAAGCCGATCCTAGGCTTTTTTAAAGAAAAAATCTATTGGAAAGTATTATAATACTAGAGTAAATTTTTCTGATAACATGATTGCAAGTTTAATTAAGATTACTTATTGATTGATCGTGAGTGAGAGTAAATCACGAACATTTTTAAACAATTTTTTTTTTTCTCGTTTGAGCATAAAATTAAGAAAAAAAAAACAAAAAACGTTTTATACCTATTTCATCACTCTCAATTAAAAAATTTCTAATCATTATAGTTTTGTTTTTCAATCAGTTTCATAGAAAATTCATAGAGAATTTTCAAAATAAGAGAAAGAAAATACCAATAATTAGTTATAACAAGAAGTTCTAATGAGAATTTAGTTTTGATGAATAGTTTTTATGAGAAATTATTTTTATATTTGACCAAAAAAAGAGAAGATGATAAGAAATCTATTTGACCAATGGCATAATGATGCTCACAGTGCTAATAAACTGGGTTTATGCATAAAGGGGGCAGTCGTCTGTGTGTGCAGGCACACAAATTAGTACATAAAAAATGTTCTAAGGGTAGTAGAATGTTTTTTTTCGTTGCGATAAGTCTAGAATATTGGTAGGAGGGTAAAAAAGTATATGCGCAACGAATAGCTAGTTTAGTTTGAATGGTATATGAATCAGATCAATAGGTAGGAACATGAAAAAGTTCTAACTTGATCTTAGTTAATAGTATATGTACATATTTTTTGTACATGATTTTGTGTAGGGTACAACTAAGAAATTTTAATGTACATTGTAAGATAATAAACTGTACAGAGAGGAACACTTATTCTTTGATATCCCCTCTTAACCCCAAGCTATAACGCACTTTTTTCTTCCCCTAACCATGCACAAACAGTTCTCTCATCAATAACTATACTCTCCTCTTTCCTTTCTTTTAAAATGCAAAGCCCTTCTGGACCGTGATTTTTATAAAATCTTACTCAGTCTACTACCCTACCAGTTCTAGAACTCGCCTCATTTACTAAAAAAATGAGTAAAAAAGGGAACAAAACATACACTTGCGATTACTAAAAAAGATTGGCAAAACTTTAGTTGAAATCCAGACTCATTTACGTAAAGTTGTCTGGCCAAAAAGTGTTGCTCAATCTTAAGAAAGTTTTTCGCTCGATCTCAACAAGAATGATTATACACTCACAAACACATACAATAGATGAGTTGCCAAGTTCAGAGTTTTGTCCAACTCTAGTCCCCGTCCGATTGGTGATGTGTTTTATTTGTTAGTATGTTGTGCGTAATAATAATTTGTTAAAAATATTTCAAATTGTTAAGAAATTCGGCTATTTTTACCTCCTTCAGTACCTCAATGACCTCATTTTATAAGATAAGCCTCATTCATATATCAAATAAAAAATCATTCATAATTCGAAATTCTATATAAAAATAATTTTATAATCTTATAAATGAAAATTTATGTCCTTTAAATATTTCTACTGAAAATTTTCAAAGTTTTATTGATATGTTTTAATGATAATTTATCGTTGAATTTGCAATTAAAATCTTATGATAAAGATTTATGAATTAACAGGTGCTCAAGCAAATTTAAATTAATTATAAATTGGAGTGTCAAATTGAAAAATCAAAAAAGAGTCAAGTTCTCACAATTATTTGAACATTTTTCACATATAAATTGCTCGTAATTTAAGTGTTTTAGTTTTAAAAACAGCACTCTAATACTATATTCTAATCTTGATTGGGTTGAAACGTTTGCTCATTTAAACTAAACATCATTTAAATTTTTAAAATTTTGTGCTAACGTGACTATCTATCGGTACACATCAAATCACTTTCATATTAGCCTTTTCTTATTAATTTGTCGAATGAATTTTTTTTTTTTTTAAAGTTCTACTATTTCTGTGTATATAAAAATTATAATATAATATTAAATTAGGCATTCAAATACAAAGTGTGTGCTTCTTTTTTTGATCTCATTTCATTTAATCAAATTACAAAAATCAAATGTTTTACAAGAAGTTTATTTGATCAGTACAAATTGTGTTCAAGGTGGCCAAAAACTAATTTAATTACTACCTATTAATTGATTTTATAAATTAATTTTATTTTCTCTGAATCAAACCTAATCCTCAAACAACAATGTAAAACATTGATTTATAATAATCAACCTCAAACTACCTCAATTCATTTTCATGTAAAATTTCATTGTTTTTAAATGTTCAAATTTTCATCTTTATAAAAATTTTTTCATCATCAGAATAAAACTCAAAGTATTTACTCACTTAAATAATTTGTTCCTTGGATTTTTGTATGGATGTTATTTGGTTCAAAATCAAACCAATCAGTTTAAATAGTTGGATCACTTTAGCAACATTTTTCTAAAGAGAGATTAGTTTTCAAAAAAACATAATCAAAATCAGATCCTACAGGAAATTGATCTTGAATTAGATTCAATACACACCAAAAACATTTTTCTTTTTTACTCGTTTTACATCCGCCTTTAATCCAAAAAAATGGCTGATAATGATCAGATAGTGTCTAATCACAAGACCAGTTCATATAGCACTAATAATAAAAGTTCTACAAAAGAGAGCGCGGTTGACATATTGCGCAAAAATGTACACAAACAACAGCAACAAATCAAACAAAGTAAGGCGAACAAAGATTCCTTAACTACTATGTGTGATGAAGAAGAAGATGACTACTTGGATGAGGAAGACGAAGAACTGGACGAACAGGTGGAAGAAGATAATTTGCCGTCTAGTCTATCAAGTGGTGATGATATAAAGAATTTGTTAAATGCGTTGAGCAGTGGTTCATTGAATGGTGGTTCATTTGATGATACCACACTCAACGCTATGTTTAAATTATTGAAGAACTCATCAGTTACTACCGGTCAGCCAGTCACAACAAATCCAAGTTCAACGGTTGAAAATTTAAATAATAATTTTGGTTCAATCGCTGGCTCACCATGTAATAGTCAAACAAGTAATCGTCATTCGAGTCCTGCAACATCGAATCGAGTCGATTCGGCCACTAATAATAATAGCGGTACATTCGCTCAATTATCAAGTCCAGTAAGTAGTAATTGTACCACGCCAATGTCAATCATATCAACAACAGGTAATAACAATATACCTGGTCGCAGTAAGATATTTGAATGCAAAGTTTGTAGACGTAAATTTGGCTACAAACATGTACTCCAAAACCATGAACGTATACATACGGGTAAATTTACTTTTCGTTAAAAAAATGTCTTTATAACTAATACTTATCTAATTATAATTTTTTTTTGTAGGTGAAAAACCATTTTCTTGTGAAATTTGCCATAAAAAATTTACTCGTAAGTAATTTTTTCTTTTTTTTTTGATTTTATTATAAAACATTGCACATTTTGTTAAATTTCCTTTTTATTTTCAACAGGTGATCATCATTTAAAAACTCATTATCGATTACATACTGGCGAAAAACCGTAAGTTAGACTATTGATTTTATTTTAAATGTTTTTACTTTAGTTAACAACGATTCTAATTTTTTACACATTTTATTAGGTTCAAATGTGATCATTGTGATAAACGATTTGTACAAATCGCTAATTTAAGACGTCATTTGCGCACGCATACAGGTAATTTGCTTTATATTATGCAAAAAAAAAAATTAAACGAATTCGAATATTTGGAACTAAGCTTTTTATTATTTCACAGGTGAAAAACCATATCAGTGTGAAGTGCCGAATTGTGATTCACGTTTTTCAGATTCAAATCAATTGAAAGCACACATGTTAATACATCGTGGAGAAAAGCCTTATAAATGTGATAAGTGCCAAGGTTTCTATCGACGTCGCCATCATTTAATTCATCATAAGTGCCCAATGGATACAGCTAATCAAGGTAAAAGATTTGTAGATTGAATTCACGAAATCCATTAATTACATTTTAATTTTTAATTTTTTAAACATTTCTTGTAGGTAAACCAAGACGTGGCAGGAGACCGAGAGCATATGAAAGTCAGACAACTATGTTACCCATGGACGTACATTTAAGTGGTAATAGTTTGAATAATAGTCTGAATAACAGTTCAAGTAACAACAGTTCAACAAATAATCTGAATAATTTAAGTACTAACAGTACGATGAATAATAGTATGAATGTGATTAATAATAGTCTACTTGATGCATTATCTATTCAAACAACTGGACATTTGAGTAGTAATGTAGCATCTAAATTACAGCAACAAAATCAAACAGTAACAGCCAACAATTTATTCAATAGTTTAACAGGTAATCAGAATGATGTGCTTGGACAAAAGTTGAACAATAATTTATTAAATAATCTTTTCGGTCATGCATTTAATCAAGCATCGTCCACAATTGATAGTCAAGCAAACAATGCAAGTGATAATATTGAAGATCTATTAAGATCGAATAAACTGCTCTCAAGTCAAATCGCATTACAAAATTTGATTAAGAATAGTAACAAGAATTTACAGTCACAACAATTTGAACAACTTACTCGTAATTTAAACGGATTGAATCAAAATAATAAGTCATCATCAAATTCAACTTCTTCCCTCGCAGCCAACAATAATAATTCAATCAATCTGGCCAACAATTTACTCAACAATAATTTAAACAATAATTTAATAAATGCTATCCAACAGCAGCAACAACAACAACTTCTTGCTGCTTTTAATGTAAACAACAATACATTGACCAAAAATCTGAACAATAATTTAAACAGTTTAAATTTAAACAATTTAAATTTAAACAATTTAAAAAGTTTAAACAATTTGAACAATAATTTCAACAATTTGAATAGTATCAACATGAATAATTCATTACAGAATTTTCTTCTTCAAAATGCAATCCAGCAAACTCCACTAGATTTTTCATCAACAAATAGTACAAAACAGCAAAAGAATACTAATTTACACAATTCGACTAGCAACCAAATCAAAAACAAGACTGCTTCATCGGCACTAGATCTAAGTCAGATGACTAAACGACATGCGGAAAGTGAGCTTGAAGAATTGGATGAGAAAGAAGAGGATGAGCAAAGTATGTTTTTGAAACGAATTAGTCAATTGAGTCAACTAAATAATTCATCACTGTTAATCAATCAGCAACAATTACTTTTAAATAGTTTGCAAAAGAATACTGAAGATACAATGTCGATTGATGAGGATTGTTTCGAATCAGAAGATAAGTTAAGTAGTAATATTAACAATAACAACAACAACAGCAGGAAAAAAAATATGAATAAATTAATCATTAAAAATCCCAACACATTTAACAACAATAATAATAATATTCTCAATAAAAACAATAATGATGATGTGTTAATGGACTGTGATCTAACTGGGGAAAACAGAAATGCACTAAATGGCACTCTGTTACTTAAAAATCTTCAAAATACAAGTGATGATGCAAGTAATGACCAAAGTTGTCTATCAAAAGAGGAAATTGAAATGCTCGTTAGAAAACAATTAAATAATAATACATTAACAGGTGATAGCGGTATTTTTGATAAGAATGCTCTTCGCAACATTATACCATCGCATCTGCTTGATAAACAAAAAGATAACGCATCAATTATTGAGAAACTTTTATTTCATAATCAACAACAATTGAACAATAATAATTTGCATCAACAGATCACTTCAAATGATAGCGACACCAAAAATTTAACACGTACTCATCGAAATCAAATCAGAAGACATATGGATCACAACGCTAATGAGACTGCAGCAACTATAGTCGCAAATGCTGCCAAATAAGCTTGAGTCTTAGCAAATTTAAAATTTCTCTTTTATTGAAAATCATTTTAAATTAAATATGCGTTTGTAAAATCACTTACCATATTATATTTATAATCAACAGCAAATAGTCTCATTTCGGACTTATTTTATCTGACCAATACTGAAAGCATTTTAGCAAGTGTGTATATTTGTGCCATTTTTTATGAAAATTCAATTATCAATCCGCTTATGGTTCCGTCTAATTTATTAGACAATTTACCTGAAAAATAGTAATTTATTTGTTAATCAACATACTAAACCTACCTCACTCGACGACTTTCTAGTTCTCAATTGAATTTTCGTAAAAATGAATCACATTTGCACTCATTTTGACTAATCATCAACCAATGTGTTCAACATTTTTTCCTTTATAAAATCTTCCATTAAAAATTCATAAAAATGAATTAATACTTATCAGGCAATTCCAGATGAGTTTAAACCAGCTAATTAAACAATTGAGGAACTGTTTGAGAAGTGAAAATTTTTTTTGGCAAAATCAAAATGTATAAATTTCGAAGATGAATCAAGTTCGAATACGAATTCAGGATAATTTTGCATATCATTTGATTTAAATTTCAAAAAAATATTACTTTCAAGATATCAGATAATTAAAGTGAAAATTCTAGCACAGATTAGAAATGCCTTCACTTTAACTAAAAATCATCTAAAGAATTTTTATTGTTTAAAAAAAAAAATTATAGAATTCGATTTTAAAATTAAATTTTGAACGAAAATAAAAAAATGAAGAAAATTTAGTTCAATTATCAACAGTAAAACTCATTGAAAATGAATCTACCTCAACAAAAATTTGTTTTTTATTGGTCAAGAGCACACGTATGTTTTAACTTTAATTGACAATTATTATTAAACAAAGCGTTGTTAAACTTCATTTTAATCTAAAAGATAGTAAAGTGCACTTTTAACATAATTCCTTTTTTCGGTTATCATCTCTTCCTTTTTCTCCCTTACTCATGGATTGCATTAAACAATCCTTAAACTTAGTCATCTACATTTGTGTCCAAGTATAACAAATAGTCAAATTTAAATTGCAACAAATACAATTAAAAAATATGAAAATTCTTTAGTTTTGTAGTCGATAAACACAAACATTGATTGTACAGACCGGAAATGGTTTATCCATTTGTATCAAAATGACTTTTTTACACAATTTACACATTCCTTCTTCATCTCACTCGTTTAATTCATCATTTTCAACATACTGCACGCAAAGAAATTCGAAAGCCTTTTGAAATTTTTCTCTTAAATATTTTGAACAAATTTTACACAGACAATACGACAAAGATGTAAACAGAAACGGAAGTTAAAGTTCAATTCATTTTATTTTAATAAGCAAAGACTCCTCATTTCCCTGCCCTTTATTTATATGATTTATATAGCGATAATAGATCGAATTAGATTTTATTATTATTACACATACACCCTCTCGCTCTCTTTTTCTTTTGATTTCATTTGAAACCGCAAACTACCTCAACTTCTTCTGGCCATTGTTCATATTTGATTAATTTGTGAGAATCGATTTTACTGAAAAAATATCCCCCATACATCATTTGATATTGTTTTTTCTGTACCCTGTATCAAACTTTTTCGCTGTACATTTATCTAGATTTTTCTATACATACCTGTAATTTAATTTAGTTTATCAGATGAAACAATATTGAACTCGTGTATTATAAACTACCTCCTAGTACTATCATCTTGCAATGATCAAATTCAAGTCGAACAGTCGTCCGAAGATCATCTACCTCTCAGGAATTTTTTATTTTTTTTATTAATTTTTATTATTGATTTGAATTATAATATTTTAAAAATTTAAATTTGATTTGATTAAAAAAGCTATTGATTTTTACGGAATGAAAATTGAAAATATTTTAAAATAAAAGGTAAGATTCATTTTTCTAAATTTTCAAGTTTAATAGAAAAATCAAATAATAAAATTTGTAAAAAATTAGTTGTTGGACAAAATTTTATATTAAGTACATATTAAATATTACTGGTCAATAATAATCCTGAATGATTATGTAAAAGTAATTAATCATTATTTTCGCTCAATTTATATAGTAAAGAATGAAAAACAATTAAGAGTTAATTTTTCATTAAAGTGAATCACAGTGAAATTCAAATTTATTATTGTAAAAATTAAAATATTTGCCAAGCGTTTAATACTTTTTCAGAGCCTAATGCACTATCGATACCTTTTTCTTGAGTAGATTAAAAAATTCTATTCAAGATTTTATAAAAAAAAAGCCAGAAATGGCCTTTTCTTAATTATTTTTAATTTTTATCATGATCAAAAATTTTTTGTCCAACCAACAATCCGTGAAAAAAAAATTTATTATCTACATTTGACAAAGAGTATAGGTCAATGGAGAGAAATCTAATTGAATTTTAACGTTTTCTATAATTTGATTTCTTGGTCTTGAATTGGAAACTTCATCCCTAGATCACCTAAAAAGTCTAAGTAAAGAATAATTTTGAAAAGACTTAAACCATTCAAAAATAGTAAAGAATTTCTTTAATAGTTAGATTAAATCATTTTTTCTTACACTTGTGTTGCTCTCTTCTTTTAACTTTTATCGCAACGAATGTTTATAAATACCTGATAAAAGTCCACTTCTTTTGATGTATTTTTCTAATAAGACAGTAAAACACAAGTTCAAGATATTTCTTTTTGTTTTGTTTTTTTTGCTTAAAAAATCAAATAATATATATCATGTACGCCTTAGTGAAAATCAACAAATGATGGGAAAGGGAGAATACGAATAGAAAAATTTCCGAAAACTTAAAGCAGGAAGAAACCTACCTTCGCACCTCATTGATTAGAATAGAAATAGATTGAGAAAAAGCGATTGAAGTTTAAAAAGAGTAAAAATAATCATAGTAGGTCAAAGGCTTATTAGATCCAGGTAATATTTACTCGCCCAGTATTTTTGGCATTTTAAAAATGTTCAAACTAGGTAAAATCTATAAGATATTGATAAAATATCTTTTTTCTTTGCCTTTACTTAACTTTTGAATAAAAAAAACCAAGAAAATTTTTCTTTTCATTTTGATAATTAAAACTCGATTTGAAAAACGAATTCTTGTTTAGGAATTTTCAGAAGTTGACTTTAGATGTGTACCTTCTTTATCAGTTTATCTTGTTACCCAATAATATGAATAGCAGCCACAGATAGCTATATATAGGAATTTTTAGTCTATGACCCATAGTGTATTTCATTGATATTTTGACTGAAACTAATGTGCGTGGTGCTTATGAAAAAAATAAAATAAATTATCAATGAATACCGCTTGCCAAAATCAGTCAGTGAACCTTCAAAATGGACAAGGTCTATGAATTATAGCTTCAAAAATGCAGTCAATTTCATTTTAATCTTTTATAATTTGGTTGCAGGTAAAAATTTCTTTAAAAATTTAAAGATGACCTACCCTTCTGTGTTTTAAACACAAAATTGTAATTTGAAAATTTTTTCACGAGCTAAAATTAAGTTAAGGACCAAACGGATTTTACGTTTGAAATTTTTGAAAGCATTAAAGAACACTTAATCCTAAGCTCATAAGCTCTATCTTTAGCATAGCAACCGTAAATTTTAGTCTTCAAGCGAAACAAGATACATTATGAGATATAAGGTTTGGTCTAAAAAAAATAAGTTAATACCTAAGACAATGAATGCTGATTTTATAAACCAAAAAATTTATTAGTCATAATTGATTTGTAAAAAAAAAAATCCTATTGATTCCGCTATTTTATTTTATACCCAAACCGAGAACACTATTGGTTTATATATTAGTGTTCAAAGGTGCATAAGAATTTTATTTAATGTTTGAAGAAAAACAAAGCGAATAATTTCTTTTGCACAAATTCTAAAAAAGGATCAGATGACTTAATAAGAAACGGTAATTTTTGCATTATTTCATTTTCATACAAACTAAATTCAAATTTGCAAATTTTTTTTAACTATTACTAGTCTTCGTTATGTCAACAAAACCGATTCTGTCTCACCTAATTTTATTTGTTAGCTTTATATCTGGCTATTTAGTAAGAAAATTATATTGTAACTCATTTTGCCACATTAAAATTTTTATTTAAATTTTCAAGCAATTTTTTAGATTTTTTCGATAATTGATCTATGGTTCTTTTTGGGTCTTCAATGAATAGATTAAAAAAAAAATCAAAAGTTGTGAAATTTTGTATTCAACAAGTGAAAATAAGCCAATCATCAAAAAATTTCATAATTCATCTAGGCATATTTAAACTTAATCAAACAATGCAAATAAAATTTTATAGAATATTATAACTCGTATGTTAGTATAGTTACAGAAAATGATCTCAGATTTCAAAAAATATGAAATCATCATTTTTTGATTTTCTAGAAAAATTTTGGAATTAAAATTTATAATCTTTAAATATGAACATTATTCAGATAAATGCTTAAAAAGATTTTAGTTAGCTGCTTCATAAAATGGTCAACACATTGAAAATTGTGGAACATTAAAATTTTGTTTGATGTAATTAATCTAAATTCACCTTTTTTTTGTCAGAGACTTCTAAGACTGTTTTGATCAGCTCATGATTGTCAAAGTTTTGTTCTATATTTTAGGGCAATTGACTATACTGATCATCCATTAAGTACTCAAACTAATATGGTTTGATAATCTCTCGGTTTAATGGTCTTTAAGCTAAAACTATGCGACGATCCTGATAATCTAATCTTCAGATCTAACCGTGTGCATTTCAAATAATAGCAAATTGAAAAAATTTTGTATTTGATAGATTGATTGACTAACAGGGTATGTTTAGATTCAATAGAAATTTTTTTATCATAAAAATTTTAAACAATTAATCACCTTCAATTCTAAGTAATTTCTTTTGTTCATAAAATTAATTACTAAATATTTAATTTTTATTTTTAAAAAAAAAATTTTAAAAAAATAATCAGAATTAAAAAAATCTTGAAATTTTTTCAGCATTAAATAAACGAAACTTATATTTCCGGATTAAAATGTGCAGAAATGATAATTTACAATCTAAATATTCTAAATTTGAAAAGTGTCAAATAGATAATTTTTAAAAATATAAAATTTTCTAAATCACAAATGAATAATGATTATTTTCAATAAAAAAAAATTCAAATAGTGCATTCGAAAGTTTGGTTATGATTAGGGTTGAATATAAAATAATTTTAAGCAAATATGTATTTTAAGAATTTTGAATAAATAAATAAAACGGTTTTCAGTTTCCTTGCGACTATTCAAGTTAAGTTTTGGAAAATTCAACTGAATTTTACGTGATAAGTGGGTATATTTTCAATGACACCAAACAGATTATGTGATATATAAACTTCTGATAAGTTTTGGTCTGGCAAAATATTATTTTAATTAAATCAATTAATTTGGAAAATTAGAAAATAAATCAAGGTCTTTGAATAATATATGATGAGTTTTTTAATGAAATGAATCTTAATTCAGGCACAAAATATTTTGATAATATGTATGAATCACTAATCAGTAAAATTTTATAATCTGGGTTGTGTAAGTGAAAAGTAGAATGCAAAAGTAGGTAAACTCTTATTTATAGCACTGAAAAAATAAAAATTTCAAAACGTTGCAATTATTGAGTTTGTTTGACTATTGTGATCGGTCAATTCTATTAAGCCCAACTCTCGTCATCTATTAATTTGGTACAAACTAATGATTTTATCATATTTTTTTGTCAAAGAAAATGATGACTCACTATTCTTTTTTAAATTTTTTTGTGGATTTTATTTAAATTTTATTTTATTTTAAAAAATATTTCAAGTAAATACGATATCTAGTTGATTCTCATAAAACAGAAAAAAAGACTTATTACTTCATAAAATCAAACAAGCTATTTAGTTGATATATAAAGCTTTAGTAAAATTTATTAGTCAATAAACAAAAAATAAATAAGAAGATATAAAAAGAAAAATAAGTCAGAACAAAGTTAAGAAAGAGTTTTTTTTTTCTTACTTGTTTCGAATTTTGCTCTAAATTTGACTGGTCCATAAATTGTATTAACTAAATCCAAAAATTATTAGTCAAACAAAACTATTTACATAGATGCAATATTCAGAATGTTGAATATCCTTTTTATAAAATTTTTCTTGATCTAAAAATAATAAGTTCACATTTGCTTGCTAAATGACATATTTTATTCTATTGCAAAATTTTGAAATTACAATTCCAATACAGCAAGTAGATTATTTTTTTATGCATAAATTGATTATCTTATATTTTACGTATTTTCACCTACAGCTCATTTTTTAATAAGTAATGAAAATAAATATAAAAATTTTTAGTTGATATCAAGCAGTGTATTTCAAACATAATATATTTCGAGTTTATTTAACACATAGCATTTAACGATAACCATGCTATACAAATTAAGCATATATTTTTATTGGTAACAACTGATTTTTTTTATTGTAATTTTAATTATAATACAAAAATGCTATGAAAATTTATCAAAAATAAATTTTAACACTTACAGCCTACAGATAAAAAATATTAATTTTTTCAGCTTTTACGTAACAACTAGGAACTAGTAATTTTTAATTAATAATGCAATGATTAATAATTGTTATTTTTCATAAAAATATTGACAATAATTTAAAAAAAAATGATTAAAAATAAAATAGATTTATTGAACATACCAAGATAATTTTTAAACCCATGTTTGGTAAAAGCAATCAAATGGTTAGATATTAATAAATGAATATTGAATTTGTCATATATTCAAATAATATTTGGAAATTGATTGCCTATTTTTTTTAGCAAATCTATTTTAAGTTATTTTTAAATGAATAAAATGCCTAGAAATTTTATACTAAAATAGATAATGTAATTAAAAAGAAATATACGCTTTTGAGTAAGAATTTTTTTGAAATTTTAAAAATAATAATTTATCATTAAATATCTTAAATTTTTTTAGAATGTCTTTTTGTAATTTATAAATTTAGATCATAAATTTTTGTTTTGTATAAAATTAGATTATATTTACGGTTATTAGTATGATAAATCAAGTCAAAACTGATTGAAAAAAATTTGTTTTCTAAATTTTTTTTGTTTTTCTTTGTGATGTTAAAAATTCTATTAAGTTTTGTTATATATGTATACTTTATATACATATATCAAAACAAGAGCTATTACTAAAGTTTAAAACTAACTAAATTATTTGTCTTTGAAATTTTGAAGTTTTAAGAATTTGCTGTGTGTTCATTTACTTTTGTCGAATTATTTGACTAATTTTTTACCCCCAGTCAAATTCTTAGTGAATATCAACATTTTATTATATTTATTTTAGGTTTTATCTATTGAGTTACTCAATATTTATTAAATACACATTGAAAAAAAAAAAACGAAAAAATATTCGCATGAATATTTCTTAACTTCAAATCATTTAGACAAAAATCTTCAGATAGAAAAAGTTTTGATTATCATTCAGGATGAATTTTTGGAGTTTAATTTCCAAACTAAATTGTAACCTTTGCAAAAGTAAAAAAATTTTTCAATGAACAGACATATATAAAATATAGTGAGAAATAACTCAACTTGCAATAAAGGAGTTAAAATAAGGGTTAAGCATATTTTGATCAGTGTTACTAATAGGTTAGTATATTTTGTTAAGTTTGAGAATTTTTAGATCATAGCTCAATCATGTTATTCAATTTTTAAAAATTCGAGGCCTAGTTTTTTTTTTCAAAATACACACATTAAAAAAATTAGAAGTATATTTTAATAGACGTCTCTTTTCTTGTTTTTGATCAAATATATTTTTATAATAAAGTAAAGGTCGGTCTCTGTGTGCTGACCACTTGTAAAGGATCATTTTTGAAGGATGAATATATGTTTGGCTAGACTGTTTGCATTCTTTTAGGCCTAGCTTTTCAAATCGGTGCTAGCAAAAGAGTTTGGTAATTTTATAAGTTCTAAAAATCTATACTTTGAACACTAAAAATCGGGGTGAAATTCAGTGCTCTATTTATGTTCTCTAGTAGAATTGATGAACTCATTGCTAAGAATCCAAGATTGAAAATTTAGGAACTGGATTTTAACTTATGTTTTAGGTCAGAATTAATTCTCTAACCACACTGTCCACTTCCAAATGGTACACGCAACTTACACTTTATTTTCTACTAAATAATTGTGGGAAAAATTTTTCTTGATGACCAAATGTAACTGAAAATTTTAAGATATGCACTAATCGTATTTAGAACACAAACATAGCTAATCACATTAGAAACTCACTATAACTGCCTTTCAACTGTGAAAATTTTTTACTCTTTTTTCTAAAAAAAAATACAGTTTTAGAGACTGATAATGTTGAAGTCAGTGTTTATAAACAAAATTAGATGATACTAGACATTTCAAATACTTATACCTATATATCAAAAGACTCAAATTTTTTTCACTATCAGGTCTATTCAAAACAATAGCTACATTTAATTTATTTATAAACAAATGATGTTTCGTAGTTTTGAATGACTAAAAATTTCTTTTTTCTTCAAATACTAAACAACATCCACTTTTATGGACTTTACAAAAAGTAATTTCACTGTATTCCAGTATATTGTGTTCTTCATTTCTAATACATAAGTTAATTTTTTATGCTGTTCATGAATTTTGTTCTTAATTAGGCTTAATTTGTATAAAGACACTATTTTCATAGAGCAAGAATACCTGATTGAGTTATACAAAATAATTTGATATGATGAACTCACATTGCGCAATATTTTAACTTTTTCATGCCGATTTAGAACTTATATATTTTATCTTCCTATTTAATATTCATAAATTTAACTTATAGTTTCATTATATTTTTTACAGTTTAATTTATTTCCTAACTGATAATTTTTTAACGAAATCCTAAAATTTTTACTGCTAAGCTAATACTAATTAAAGAATAAATTCACAAACTATGTGTTATTTTTTAAATATAGATTTAGAAGTGATAATTCTTTCATATCAATATGGGAGAAGCCAAAACAAAAAATTTATATGGATTTGAAATTTCTAATATTTTGGAAAATTAAGTATGGTAATAAAAAAAATTTACTGTTCATATTGAGTTAAAAATTTTCAATTTTCAATTTTTTATAAAATAATTCAATTCTTTTAAAATATAATAAAAAATGTTATTGAAAATATTTGACATTTATCTATAAAAAATTATTAATTTAAATTTATAATAGCTAGCAAAATTGAAAAGTAATTTAATCGTTTTCTCAAAATGAATTTCAAAAATTGTATGTAATCACTTCAAAAGTAATAATCTTTCATGTTTTTCTCTTAAGTTTTAATCGAAAAATTATTCTTTTGTTTTCTTTTAATTTTAATAAGAATTTATATAAAATATGATCGAAAAAAAATTAATTATAGAATATTTTAGGTAAAATAAATGATGCATGATTATTTTGCTTTAATTTTTTTTCACACCTACGTTTAAGAGCTGATAATTTTTCATTTTTCAGTCAATTATTTTAAATTTTTAATAGTTATCATTTATGCATCGTCAAGATGAATAATTATAAAATACATATGCTTTGAAAAGTGAAAATACATAAAGTATATATTTGAATTATCCTTCCACAGACAAATTTTTTCTATAAAAAAAAAAGCATAGTAAATCTAAATTACACTTGAAAATGATTCCTGCGGTTTTTCTTTAATCTTTTTACTAACCACACCAATAAGTCATCATAAAAATTCCAATTTAAACTCTCCACAATCTCTTTAAATTTTTTTTTCACTAAAACGAAATGAATTCTGTTACAGAAATGAAATTTTATAAGTTTATGGAGCTTATGGTCTACAATTTGTAGACTAATTTATTATACTCTAATGGCGCTTAGAGGAGATTTCATTAAAAGTCATTTTTACCTATCTTTCCTAGATTGATTTTGTTTAGTTTTTTTATTTTTAATTTTTTCAACCTGTACATTTTTTGACAGCAGATCTATTCAAAAGCGAAATTTTTAACTTCTTCCAACTTTTTATCAATTTTTAGAATTTTCCAAACTTATTGAAGCTCTTATTCTAAAATTACGTAATCCAAGTCTTATATAAAATCTGCAGTTGGTCTAACTAGATTTGCTGATTCAGGACCTTTCAACTATGATTTATCAAAATTTTTTTTGAATTTGCAATGTTTTAGAATCGGCACATATAACTCTGTTTTTTTTGTACCTTGAAAATTCCAATGTCCATAGACCATTCTGTATAATTCGACATTATTTAAAAATAAATTTTAGTAAGATCGTGCTCTAATTTATTATTTTAAATACACACAGTAAATTATGAAACTATATATTTAAAAATAGAAGCTAAATTTCAGAAGCATCTTGATAGTAATTTGTTGCTTTGACTGCTTTAGAATAAAAGAAAAAAATTTTAAATTTAAACTTAAATTTGGTATATTAATGTATGTGGTATAAAATTATCATGAGACATGGGTTTGTCTTATCAAAATTTACTGTTTTTAAATGAACATTTTTAGCTAATTTTTTTTATTGTCATTTGCCACAAGTGAACACACCTTGTTAATACAATTATGATCACTTAACAAATGGCTAACTATAGGAGGTCATTTAAATCTAATGAAGCAGATTCAAACAATAAAATTTTTGTTTGTTTTTAATTGAATACTTTTTTCTTCTCTAAACCCTATTTGCACAGTATGATTAAGAATTGAAAAATTTGAAGTCAACTAATCTGCCTTTTTTTTTTTTAATTTTACCAATTCAATTTTAGGCACTAATTTATTTTTTTCGAGTCTCAAGGATTATTCAATCGTTTGTGTTGAGCAAGAAAAAAAAATTATTTTACTGCTAGCTGGTTTCGTAAAAAATGATTTGCGATATAATTATCATTAGATCAGGGCATAATTAATTTGTTTAAGAAATTAATGCCGTTTAATAAAATAGACAATTTTTGCTAACATCTGTTGATTCTCATTATTCAAAACAAATTATATGTGATAAGTTTCATAAACTCTAGTTCGTCATTTTGATCAATATTATTTTATTATATTTTTAAAATGACTAAATTTTTTAATTAGTATATTCGGAATAGAAAACATATTTGTTAAATTTCGATCTAAATTTCGCTTTTTAATTTTTCAAATAAGAAATTCAAAAAATTTTTGATAAATTTATTTAAGAAATTCAAGAAAATTATGAATTTTTTCAAAAAAATTTTCAAATTTGACCTATGATATTTTTATTGACACACATTTACAAAAATAAAATTTTTATGTTATAAATTTCAAGTAATAACTGTTTTGATTAATCTATTATATAAAAAATCGGTCGGTTAATTATAAATAATATTCGATGATTGATTAAAAATTTAAGTGGCAAAAAGAATGAAAATTCGAAAAAAGCAGTGAAAAATGATTTGTAATGGAATTATTTTTTTAAAAAAAGTTTAAATCATTAAAATAGATGAAATTTAGAGGACATATTTAATTAATTGAATAAATATTTCACACGTACAAAACGGATTATGAAATTAACAAATTCGAATTTTTGAATTACAAATTCTTAGTTAAATCAACAGGTGATGCTAGATCATTTGATTCAACCAAATCAAATTCTAATAATTATTTTAATTATGGATATGTATGAAAAAAACCAGAACGTCGTGAATCAGCAGGTAAATGTGAACGATTTCGAATACAAGCAATGAATCAAAGGGTTAAATTGCCATTATATTATACTAATAAAAAGAGATTATCCAAGATCAATTCATCAAGGTAATAAGTCTTTGAAAAAAAATCCTTAACTTTTCAAGTCATTTTATTTCGGTAATAATATTTATCATGTAATGAAAGATTATAATTTTCTAATTGAATTTGAATGGCTTATAAGATATGAAATTTTTTAACATTAAATTTATACATTACCACATTAATTTAATCGAAAAATTATAGCAAAATTTTTTTTTTGTGGAAATTCTAATCGAGCATGAATAATTTTTTCAAAATTTCATGAAAATCTCGTAGTTATAATTATGAAAAAAATTTTTTTGCGCAAAAATTAGTGAGTGAAATAAACTAATTCGTGAATTTGAATAAAAAAATTAATTAAAACAAACAAGATAAATTTTAAAAATAGCTAATCAATTTTCTTTGTCTTTCAGATGCCCTATAAATTATATAAAGCTATTGAGAAGAATTCTAGTCAACAAGGCATGAAAAATTATACATTTTTATGAATAATTTAATAAAAAATATTCGAAAAAAATTTTTGTAGCGTGCAATTTAGATAATTTTCTAACTGTTTGTGTAATATCAGCAATTAAAAATTTTAGTACACTGTTAAAATAGGAAAATTTAATAGTGATAAGTTAAAATTCGAAACTGAATTAAAAAAAATTATTGAATTTGTGAATTTGATTCATTATAATTTTTTCAATTTGTAAGAAATTTAAAATTAAAAAGTCCTTAATTTGAATATTCAACATAAACTTTAAAAATATTCTAATCATATTCATAAAATTTTAAACTTTGAAAACTTAATTTTTTTTTCAAGGCATTTCCATTATAGGGTCTACATAATAAATTTTCTTAAGTGTGTAGTAAATTCATTTTTAAAGTTATCTAATCATAATAATAATAAAATATTTTATTGAAATGAAGAAAAAATTGTTGTTTTTTAATTAACCTTCAAGTTAGGTGTTAGAAATAATGGATGAAGCAATAAATTTTGATATCTAATTTTTATGTTTGAGATTTCCATCAAAAAAAAATTTCCTTTTTGAATAAATGCTTATAGTGGTTTCATTTAAATTTTAAAACATTTCGTCTTTTAAATTTTTTCTAGGGAAACCTTTTTTCATTAAAAAAAATTAGAATGGTAGTAAATTAAAGAACAAATGAAATTAAATTTTCTTACAAACAATACTTTTTCTGTTTTTTTTTTGATAAAGATCAAATTATAATATTCAATGTTCAGTTTATTTTCGAATTGCAGATGATAATATAATTCATGAAATTATTTGTTTTGATTTGTATTCAAATGAAAAAAAAAAAGACGAATACAAACATTATTCCTTATTAAGATTTCTTGCTATCTAAATATTTAGCTCGGTGGTTACATTTGACAAATAACTTAACGATAAATACAAGCTCTTGTGGACAAAAATTTTTTTTACTGAATTCTTGACACTCATTATTTGAATCCCCGATTACCGGATAATTTCCATAAAGTTTTTCAAATAATGCAATTAGCAATCTCTAATTAATAAGTCATAATCAATGAAATTTAAAAAAATAAATACGTATACATAATCAATTCAATTCCTCATTTAGAATCATCTTGGTGTTCATAATTTTGGTCATCTTCGTCTGAACTATCACATTCTTCATTATTATCAGTTTTTAGTCTTTTAGCGCTAGGTTCGATATCGATTTCACCTGGTCTAGTAAATTTATGATATTTTTGCAACATCTTAATTTCATCATCTAAATTACAACATGCCTGCTCGATTTCAAAATTTTTAGATACCAAACTAACCCAATTTGCTTCTAAGTGCTTTAATTTTTCACCAGCTTTCTCTTGACTTGTCTTACGTTCATAATTTGTTTCCTGAATTTTACGTTTTGTGTCAATCAATTTTTTTTTGTTGACTTGTATTAATTTATCAAGTACATCATTATATGTTTTCCATGCTTCAGTACCATAAGTTTGCAAAAGTTTCAAGTTTAGCATTCTGAAATTTTGTTGTTCCAATTGTGAATATGTATTCTCTAGACTCTTTTGCCAAGACATTAAATCTTTTTGTTTTCCGATCGAAGGTTCTGGTAATTCATATCTTGATGTATCAAACTTAGGCATATGACCATCTTTCTCAATTCGTTCAAATTCATTTTTCATCAATTTAGTCTTTGTATTGACAGATTAGAAGAATAAAAGATATTAGAATAATTTAGATCAAATTACAGCAAATCGTTAAAAATCAATTTTAAATATTGCGATCGAAGAATTTAAACTTACTTCAAATTTATGTAATTCTTCCTTTCCTAAATATTCAAGATAATTTTTAGTATTTCGATATCGTTTTGTTTCTTCATCAATCATGAAGAAAATCTAAAAATGTAACATTAAATGAATAAATTAGTTACTAAGGTTATTATTAAAAAAAGATATAATCAAAAATTAATATTACGAACCGCTTGTTTATCGTGAGCATCTTCATAAGCCTGATCAATGTAAGGAAGAGCATCGACTAAATCAGGTTTAATATTCATAGCAAATAATAAATTAAAATAAATATATTTTCTTAACTTTTCAATAAGTAGAAATTAAAAAAAAAAATGGAAAAAACTTTGTTTTACTACAATTAAGACATTATTGATAAAAATATAATGAGAAATTATGGTTGTATGGATAAAGCGGCAGAATACAAAAATATTTGATTGCAATAGAACATGGTTCTTAGCGAAAAAAAGAGATTCATTAAAAAAACGAAGGATGGCAGAAATTTTAATTAGTGAAAAAAAAAAATTTCTTTAAATAGAAATGCTATTCATACAGTAAAATCTTTTGAAATTTCTTTAAAGCTATAAAATTTATTTACTAATTCAATAAATTTAATCACTCAAAAATCAAATAATTGAAATGTGTAAAATACATTTAAGGAATCAGAATCTTTAAAATATTTGAATCTAAGCATACTTAATATCACACAAATGATCGAATTTGACAAAATATAAAGAGAAAATTCACAAAAAAATTAGATAGAACTTATATATTTTTATTGCCATTTATTAATGATACTAAATTTGAGCTAATAAATTAGCAGAAATGTTTAATTATAAAATAATTAACTGAGTAAAAGGCTTGAAGTAAAAATAATATTTTAGAAAAATATCTTTTTATTCGAAATTTAAGTCAAATAAATTATTTTCATTTTTTGCTTTTGAAAATTTTTATCATCCTTGTATCAAAACTATTCATTAAATATATATCAAGTATTTAATATAAATATATTTAAGAATTCTTTTTTGTACTTAAAGCTTATTTAGATGCATTGAATTACTTTAATTAGCAAAAGAAGGTTATAACAGGTATCAGGTCATAGGATGGCAGTCAACACAAAATTAAAATGCTAGATAAAATATTTGATTATTTTTACTATTTCAAGTAAATAATCTTTATATTTTATGAAAAGTTTCTAAATATAAAAAATTTTAATAAACTACTAGAACTTGTTTTGAGGGCTTTCAAACAAGTGGACAAAAATTTCATTTAGCGAATGGCAATTGTTAATTTAACGCGAAAACTGAATATTTTTTACCCAATTTCAATAACTACTTAAATATTTATGAAATTATATGCATACTTGAATCATTTTTAAAAATTCAGTTTTCGAATCTCATTTTATTGCATTACAATGCTCATAAGCATAAATATATTAATTGCTTAAATCGAATTTTTAATTATATTTGAAAGCTGATATTTATCAATTCACGAAAAATAATTATGACAAATTTACCTTTAGTTAAATTTTTTTCATTTTCAATTGATTCTCTCTATAAGCTAATCTTCTTAGAGCTGATTCTACTATAAGTAAGCGATTTATATGCTTTTTATTAACCATTAATCATCAAAAATTAAGAGCACTTATCAAGTAGCATCCAAGATTTATAGTGGCAAATATATATTATCTCAATAGTTATGGATATCATATTGTATGCTAAGAGTCCAATAAAATGCGATTTTTTTAAGGTTTTTGAAGAAAATTTCTAGATTTTTTCATTGAAAATTTAAAATTAAAATAGATTTATCGGCTCATTAAACATAATTTATTATTTTTGAATCAAAAATTTATGAAAAATTACATTTATTTATATTGTATCAAAAATTTTCTTTTTTAATTCAAATTCTATAATCATTATTTTCGCATTTTAGTAGGGGATATTTTATCAAATGATCTTACAAACAAGAAATTTTAATTTAATTTTATTATTCATTTTAAATCAAATGCTGTTTATCATAATCACGCATCATTTCGAAAAAATATATAATTAAATTTTAGATATGTATTTAAATTGAGCGAAATTTATTTTTTGTCTCTATAAACCTTTTAAATAATTAGTTTTTAATTAAAACTTAATTTCAAATTTCATTTTAAACTAATAATAAATATCCCTGAAAAACTGCTTCAAAAGACTTTTCACATTTCTTTGATAGATATCTTGAACTTGTTTTTGA
>BLXL01010070.1:0-29697 GCA_023170135.1 Acarapis woodi
TAATTTATCAAATTAATTCAAAAAAAAATATGACTAACAAATAAAAAAATTTGCTGATTGATTAGTATGTATAAAATAAATTACAAATATTTAAAAAATAAGCATAGCAGTTTGACAAACTGTCTTAACATGAACATAATTATACAAAAATATTTAAAAAATTCAAACTTGAATTTATTTGTTAGTATACAGATAAGGTCGATAAATTAAAAATGAATTTAGAAATTCAAAGTAAAAATAAAACGAATTTAGAAAAAATTAAAAATTCAGAAAATATTCAATAGAAAAACCAACATAAGTTATGCAATAATTTATGCAAGAAAATAGGAAATTTTCATTAAAATTTCAAATATTACGACAGATTTACTAAATAATATAACACATAAAATTCAATTGAATATTGTACCAAAAATAAGGTGATGTTGTCATTAGAATTCCATTAAATATTTTCAAAGATGTATGGTAAAATACATAAAAGAAAGTAACAAAAAAAATATTAGAGACTAAAAGTTTAATTAGCTCCACTCAAAGTTCACTACGTAATCTAATCAAATTTCTATTTTATAGACTTATAAAAATAGAAATTCATAATTATTAAATATAAGATAATAGTTTGAAGAAAAATTTTGCTTAAATATCAACAAATATCTAAAATCAAGAAGGACATTAAATAATATAGGATTCAAATACTCAGATTCTTTTTGCAGTGTCAACTTTGTAAAAAATTTGTGTTCAATCTATATATCATTATTGTATATAATATTTCAAAAGATATTATTTTTGTCGGATTTCGTAGATAAATTAATGATCGAATAAGAATTTTTTTTAATAATTAAATACAAACTTACTTGATTTTATAAAAATGATGAAATATAAATATAAAGTTTATTAGAGTCAGATAAAATGAACAATAAACTAATAAAATGTATTGATTTACTAGTAAAGATATTAGAAAGGTCAAAGAATATCGTGATATTGATCAATAGATCAATTTTCAATTTTTTCGAGAAATATGAATAACAAATAATATATCCTAGTGTGGACAAAAAATGAACAAAAATCGGTAAGTTAAAAATATAATATTGAAATATCTCAAATGTTTGTGTTTTGAGATTGCTAATTAGACATCTAGATGTTCGATGAAAATGTGAAAATTATCTTTGAAAAAGCTGGAAAGTGAATATAAAAAATCTTTTTCGATATTTCGCACTAAAATTTTTTATGATTTATAGAAAACATCTTATTTTTAAGGAATTCAGTTGATTATTCAGGGCTGTCAAATAGTATTTCATTTATTTTCTCATTTTTAAAATTTTCTTTTTTGAATTTCAAAAAATCAAACATTTAAAATGTTTTCATTCAATTAAACTTTTTATTTAAACTTTTTTTTTTATCTTTTTTTTTAATAGATAATTTATTTGCGATTGATTAAGACATAGATAATATCATTTCGTTATTTTTTAAAATTTTCATTTTTTAATGCTACAAAAAATTACCTGCAAGTGATAATTATCAAAATTTTCTAAACAATAAAAATAGTTTCACAAACTTAGAACCGTAAAATATATTTTTTTTTTTCGTAAAATAACACATCAAGGAAATCTCGTTAAGAAGAAATTTAAACATAATGTTCTAGCTTTTTTAAAAAAAAAATAATTTTTTTAGTGTAGTTTTTATTTGATAAGAAATAGTTTAAATTGAGAAATGATTACTGTAAAAAAAAAGTATAAATTGAATTTCGTTTGAGAGTTGACTTTTATTATTTCGTTTCATGCAAACGCACGTGAAAAAAAAAATTTGTTACTATAAACACTCATTATGTGACCAAACCAAACACTAAAAACAGACTAAATGAAAAAGAAAAAATTTTTGTGAAAAAAATGTGCAAAGGACCGTGTTTAGACGGGCTTGCGTACTTGAGTACTTTTTGGGTTATTTAAAATTAGAAATTCGCTTCAGATAGTTTAAATTTAAAATAATTTTTGACTGGTATGAAAAAAAAATACAAATAGACCAAAGTTTGCTAGGGCAAAAAATTGAATACGATTTGAAAGAAAATAATTATATTTGACTATCGAACATTAAATAAATTACAAAGTAGAAATGTATACTTCAAGGCCTAATTGTTTTAGGCCAGATGAATACGTTTTTATATATATTTTGGAATGCATAAATAAAGTAGATAAAAATTAGTATATGATACAAAGAAAAGAAAAAATTTTTTAGTTTTCAATCAAAATACTTTGAATTAGAAATATAGATAAATTTGAATAGATGAAATTGATAAGAATATTATACTAATAAACTTAAGGTGACTCAAAATTGAAAAAAATTTTTTCAAATATGTAAAAATATTCACCATTTGATTTAGACATCAACTTATTGAATTGACTAAAAAAATAATTCATAAGCCATCAGAATACCCAAAACCGGTATAAGAATACAATTCAATCACGAATCATTGACCCTCTTCCACACTAAAAAAATTAAAATTAGAATTGTTTTTCAAAATATTTTAGTACCCAGTGAACAAACTAACAACATAATTTTAGGTTTACGAAAAAATTCTAGACTTAGCATGACAGACTGAAATTTTCGATCTACTTTCACAAAAAAAAAAAATTAAATACACAACTCATCTATTGTTTTTACTTACAATGCATAATGTAAAACGCAAGAAATACTGGACGAATAGCAGTTTTCTATTTAATTATATTAAATATTTTCGTATTATATTGCACACTTAGTATAGACCATATTCTATTTTAATCATTTAAAGAGACATTGCATGAGTCAATCTATGGTTCCGGTATTTGCAATGGTTTGTGTCGATAAATTTTTGTAAATAATATTCTATGACGATACAAATGAAAATTCATGGTAGGGATGCATAATCTAAGTCAAATCTGTATTGTGATTCTTACAAGGAACTTAAAATGTTCAGCTCATTTGAAGTGAATTAAACCGTTTTGAGATAACCTATGAGTTTAAGTGCGTAACGAAAATATTATACCCACATGAAAATTTCATTAGGGCAAACTTATTTACTTATTTGATAAGAATAGTAAAGAATATGTTCTAAACGACGTTTTTATGAAAGAAGAATTAAAAATTGTGGAATTTCACAAGGTTATTTTAGGATGAATCAATCATAGAGTCGAAACTATATTGGACTAAGGTTTAAACATCGAAATTGAATTGACAAACAATAATAGAATAAGATTGATTTGTTTACGAACAGAAAAAGGATTTAATGCTTTGTTTGCACATGAATTACACGACCGAATATTGCTGAATGATTAAAAAATTTCCTTTGAAGTTAAAAACTTGGTGAAAACTCATTTCTCAAAAATATTTTTCATAATTTGATTTAAATATCTACGACATTTACTGATTTTGAGTCACATTTTAAATTGCGATTTATTTAGAAATTTATCAAAATATTAAACATCAAAAGAATGAATAATAAATTAGCTATTTATATTTGATAAATATTATAAAAAATAATTGCTAATAGATTTTCGAGAAAAGAGTTTTTTGAATTTTATTTATTTTACCTGATACATAATTAAAAAAATATTGTCATAATTTAGAAATCAATTTTAAAACAAATAATTTTTTGAACAGGTTATGAAATCAGATTACTAGTTGCGTTAAATAATGTCTATACGATCGTTATAGTAAATAATATAAAAATACATAATCATATATTGGAAAGGAATTCAGTTTATAAAAAATCTAAATTAATGAATCATATATTTAAAAATATATGAAACAGATTTGTTGACAATAAATTTGTGACATATTGAAAGAAAGAAAAGTAGATATTTTTAAAAAATAACATACTATTTTATTTATAAAATAATTTGGCAGTGATAATTCAATAAAAAAAGTAAACTAAATATACACTAAAATTTTAAGTGGAAAAGCGAATAAAGGAAATAGAATTTAATGCTACGTTGTTTAATGTAAATGAATCAGATCGCTAATTCATCAAAAAATTAAGATATGTTTACACAATCTTCAAAAATTCGCTTAAATTCGTACACTCATAATAAAGTCTTATATTAACTGAATAAACATGACAATGAATTTTTAGATTTTCTCTTATTTTTATCAAATGTTTTTATGATGAATTTTTTTAATCTTTTTACTTAAATTATTTTGTTAACAAGCATCATATTTTTCGATTCTTTTCATTTATTAATAACAAGTCAAATATTATTTCTATCTTTAATCAGATTTAATTTTTAATTTTTAAGTGAATTTAACGAAACAGGCTTTATTTAGTACGTTGCTCAAGACTTAAAAGTTCAAGTATCAGTCTAAATATTTTTGTTTGTCAAGTACTCATAGACAAAAGTATTTCCACTCCAATTTATTGCATAGAAAAAAATTGGCTATAAACTTTACAATATCAGCTAATAGCGAGCAAAAATTATGTTTTTTTATCGCATTTTTTAAGAAGATAAAATCGATCTCCTCAAAATATCAAAAGTAGCTTTTGCACTAGAATTGTTTAGAGTTGACTACAAAAAAAAAAAATTATTTTTTGAATCCATTAAAATCATTAAAAATCGAATAGTTCAAATGTTTACAATCTCAAAAATATTTTTTAAATTTTCTTTTCAAATTTTTCAAAGATTGTCGTATAATTTGTCAAATTTTTTTTTACTTTGAATTTTTAAAAAATTTAAGCTTTTTTCTTAAACCAAAGAAAAAAATTGGGAAAAATTTAGCATTGATTTTCACAGTGAAAAAGTTTGAAATTTTTAAGAGGATTGGTTTTTTTATCACCCTATTTTTTCTTTTTAAAATTCGTCAAAGTGTATGTTTTTTATAGTGAAATTAATGATATTGGCATCTTTTTTTTCTGATATTTAATAGAAAAAAATAGGTTTATAAAATCGACTTAACATATATCCTGTAGATCAAATAATGAAAAAAAAAATTCTAATTTATATTTTAATATTGAGCTCGAAAGAAAATATGGAATAATTATAATTTTGTTTTAAATTTTAAAATATCAAAAGTAAGTTTTAGCCATTATTATCATCAAATTCATACAAACAGAAAATTTCATTTCCTAAATTCTTAAAATCTAATGAAAATTTTTCATATTTAAGATTTTGAACATTATTTAATGATTTACATTACAAAAATTTAAGCAGAATTTCCACATTCATAAAACTTCCAAATAAACTTCAAAATCATAACAATACTGAATACACAAGTATTAAGTTTATTAAACTATTTTATTATTTTCACTTAATTCATGCAGCTTCCTGTTAACTTATCGAAATTTTTTTGTTAATTTTTAACGACTATATTGGGCTTCATTATATCAAACTCTAGGTAACTAAAAATAATGAAATATCAAATTCCTTCAATAAAGTTACTCGATTAATTGTGTGAAGGTACGCAAACGTTATAACTTTAAACAAAAAAAAATTTACCAATTTTAATGGATTTTGCTAAAATAAAAGCCATAAAATAAATTTAGCACAGGATTTAATGTTTGTAGAAGTAATATATCATATTTGAAATCAAAATTTTAGTACAAAAAAATTATTTAATAATATTTTATTTTATTAAAAACAAATTCAAAAAACATATTCTTTATCAAGTACTATATGAATTTTCATTCAGAATTCGATCATAAAAGATTTAACAATGTTAGAAAAGATTAATTTAATTTATATTATATTTTTTATTGGATTAATGAGAAATCTTTTTTATTGCAAATTTACATTGTTTAAAATTTATAATTATAAATTACAAAAGTAGAACAAAAATAAAAAAAAAATCGATTTAAATTTGTAAAATTTTTGCAAAACAAAACATATTATCTTATAAAATTTGAAATTGTATAATTTTCAAAATTTTTAACAAGTTTCACGAGCCATCAGTCTAAACAAACAAAAAATATTTGACATTGATGAAAGCACAAAAAAATTTTTTTTGATATATGATTTCGAATCGTCCATGTGTAGTGCATTGTACGAAATTATAATTTGATTCATTAAAATCTGAAATGTAGCTGCATAAATATTTATTATATTATGCATATATTAAGTTTTCCTGCCTGAGAAAGTAAACAAATGAAAATCTACCGATTTTGACTTATTTTATTTGTTCAACTTAGTCGAATCAACTAAGATGTAAACTCAAATCTCATTCAAAATTTCTCCAGTGAATTATTTAATTATATACGTAGGGCCTTCAAATTTTCATTGTATCGCAGAGCTACGAATATAGAATTTCAATGTCGATTATACGTGCCAATGAACGAAATCGATTCATCATTTATAAAAATCAATTGTGCAAATATTTGACACTTTTGATTATTCATCTTAATTGAGTATTTGATTTTCTCATGATTCATTAATTAATTTCTCTTTATCAAATTATAAAATAATTAATTTTTTTGCGGTATTTTATCGATAATCACATACATAATTTTTTGAATATGAATACCATAAAAAATATCGATTGAATTCGGATTTGAATAAATTTATTAAATTTAAATTTTAAAATATAATGTGATTTATATAATTCAATCAGTGATTATATTATATCAAAATAGAAAAAAAAAATTACATTGAATAACAGTTTGAATTGTACAAATACAAATTTTTTTATTTTCTATATTATTTTATTATTAATGAAAAAATAAGGTTAATTTTCTTCAGAAATGATAAAAAAAATGTTTTTCCCTTAAATTTCTTGACTACTTTGTCAAAAATACTAAAATCTATTTTTTTATACATTCAAATTTTATTGAATGAAAAATAAAGTAATGAATGTAAATATATATCTTTGATTAATTAATTTTTCAGATTTGAAAAATTTTTGAAGTTTTTGATTTAACTTGCATAAAAAAAAAGATTTTATGACTTGAAAAATTTATATATTTATTCATTGTAATTTTATAATTCAAATACTTTTGCATGATTTATTGTCTCATCCAAGCACAACGAAATATC
This sequence comes from Acarapis woodi, assembly GCA_023170135.1. NCBI lineage: Eukaryota > Metazoa > Arthropoda > Arachnida > Trombidiformes > Tarsonemidae > Acarapis > Acarapis woodi. The sequence goes on from BLXL01010070.1 coordinate 6,987, forward strand.
AAGTTTCAAAGTAAATCGAAAGGTGCTAACATTGAGATGATTGGAATTAAAAAAAAAATGCAATATCCAGGGATTAAATGTCTTGAATTGAAATCTTTGAACCAATAATATTCAATTATTTGATGGCTAAAAATTTTCTTTTATTTTTACTTTTTATAATATTCAGTAAGACTTATTTCTTGAATGATTTTACACTTCAATTAGTCTTTTCAATAAATATCAGAAAAATAATTAAAAGATTTAATATTTTTTTCATAAAAGCATAATTAGTACTAATATCAGAAAGACATAAGAAAAAATTGGATAAGTATTTCGAGAAATAAACAAAAATTTTCAATAAAATTTATAATTTTGATCAAATAAAAAAAAATGAATTATATTATTACAATCATATAAAACAAATTCATGAATAATTGTTTTAGCGTAATTTTTCTAATATTTTGATAAAAATTATCAGATTTATTTACAGAAAAATTTTTCAACATCAAATTCAAGCAGTGTAATCAAACGTAATAAGATAAAATTTAATAAATGCGAATTTATAAAAATTTTATGAAGTATATATAAAAACTATGATTTCAATTTAGGTTTTAATAATTAAACAATAAATAAATGTCTTGCTGAATTTTGGCAAATAAATGCTGTAATTCAACAAAATTTTATAATTATTTAATGATATGTTTACTCTGAAAAAAACTTCAACTGTTTTATCATATTATCGGTATAAGTAGTCTGATAACTATTATTCATATTTAATTAGTGAATTCATTAATCTTGAGTTTGATAAAAAGGATTAAATTAAAGTGCAAAGAAAAATTTTAAAGAATAACCTAAAAGATATTTCTCTTTTCAATAAGAGAAATTATTCAAGCGGCTTATGAACCCATAGTTCAAGCATTTGAATTTGTTTTTTTGTTAAAATTTCTCCAAAATACTAATTCAAAATTAAAGAATCAGAAAATTTTAATTGGCATGTTCGTTTTTCAAAAATCGTTTTCTGAACCATCATATATGATTAACGATTCCATTTTTTCATATTTTTTTAATGCTTACTGATTTATGTCTCGTGAATAAATCTTTTCGATACAAAGTCTGAACATTTTCTTTATTTTACAAGACCGCATAATTTTTCTCAAACTTAACATACCTATGCCCTTTAATTTTTATTAACCCACAGATGTTAACGTTTTTATTTTTCCTGCATTCAACCTTCACAAAAAACAATTTTAACTCTATTCATGATTTTCTCAGAAAAATATAGAAGATTGTGCACACGTGTGCAAGACAAACACGAGTATCAATTTTATGATTTTCTATTTTTAAGTCTAATTGAACCGTATTCTTGTTTAAACAATATTTTTGTCATGTAAAATTTCAAGTCGGTTTAAACAAATTCTAACTGTAAAATCATGGAAAACTCAAGCTTTGGAATATTGGTATAAAACTATATTTAAATAATAAATAAGTGCAACGAGTGCTAAAAACCAAATCTCAACAAGGAAACCTTGAAAGTGCTAAAAAAAAAAGTTTGTAAATATATTTGGTCATTTTCATAAAATTTAGTATAATTTTTTGAATCATCAATTTAAAATATTAAAATTGGTGAAAATTAAAAGAAAATTTTTTTTTATGGTTGATGGTGGTATATTTTTTGTAGATTTAAAATTTTAATTTTCTTTTAAATTAATAACAAAATCAGATTAGATTTTTAGGATTTCAATTTCATTTTATTTTATTTTAAAACGTCAATGTAAAAAAATAAATTCACAAAAGAAAAAACTCATATTATTGGAACAAAAAGAAAATTTTATCACTAATTTATTATGATATGATCACGAATTCTTATTTCAAATCAAATTGATAACAGCTGAATTCGAAAAACATATAATACAATATGTAATACGATAGATTAATATGAATAGTGTAATTCTTTATTTTTCATTTTTATTATTTTTATTAAATTGAATCAATCGACATGTAAATATCGATTTGATTGATCTTATTTTAAATTAATGATCATAACAAAATAAATGTATAATTTAATATCTTTCGTATTTCTATAATTAGAAATATAAAAACCAAATTTTTATTGAAAATTATTTAATGCAAAAAAAAAAAAAATTAAATATTTATATACAAATTAATATTGCTGATTCCAAAAGTAATAACACAGAAATCTAATGCCATAATATTTATATTGTTAATTATTTAAGTGTATAATTTTCATTTATTAATTAGGAGTCGAAATTAATTAAGAATCGTTTGAATTAAATTCTTTTCAAAAATTAAATTTATATAATTAAAAAAAATATAAATTTAGACTAGACTTACCTGAAAAAATTCGATTCATAGGCACTATTATATAGTGATCTGAGGTCTAAAAAAATTTTTGACTGTAATTTACATAAAATCCCTTTATTATGCTTTGGTATTTCGGCTTAAAATTTATAAAATGCTTTAAGTCACTAAGTCATGATTATGAAGTATAGTACATTAATTTTAAAAATTTTTTAATTTATCTAAAATATTTGATCTATTATTTTTTCTCATTGTATTTTATATACTTTAAACTAAAAGCTATATTCAGAAAAAAATTTACTATTCGATCAAACATCAAAAATATTTACAGATGTCAACTTTAAAATTTTCACATTCAATCAATTATTTCTATTTTATCGATTTTTTTTAAATTGATCGGTTTATTAGTCTTATAGGTTAAATTAGTATAATTTATTTGATAAAATTATTCGCAACCTGTTGTTGAAATTTCTTTAATTTATTTGAAGATTTAAAGTCATTTTGCCATTTGTGAATTTAATTTTTTTTAAATAAAACAACAATCATGTTATTGCAAAAAATTTAAATGATAAACTTTGAAAATGCAAAGAATTATTTTGATCGTAATCAATTTGACGATTTTGAGTGCCAGAAGTTAAGATAATTTACCATTTACTTAATATTCTATTATCATATTGATATTTTTTTAGTTTCAATCTAAATAAAAAACAATCAATAATTGAAGAAAAACGGTATTAATCGATTTAAGAAAAAAAATTGAAATATTCTAAATTAATTTATTCGAAGATTAATCGAATAATAGAAAAATAATAAGAAAAATCAAGAAACTACTTTAGAAATACTGGAATCATGAATGATAAAAACCTAATTAACTGTCTAGCACAACAGCAAATCAAAGAGCTTGACCTCGAAATCAAATTTAACTTAAATTTTAGGAATAAATTTAATAAAAATTCAAAAAAAATAAATCAAAAAAATCCATTTTCGACAACTAATTTTATGATTGATCAACAAAGTGCTTTAGAAGATTCAAATAAGTTATCGACCAATTCAAATGATAGACAAAACGTAGTTCGAAATTTTAATTCTTCATTTGTTGGTTCTGATAGAATGACAAAAAATTTATTTGATATGAATTTTATCGAAAATGACTCATTGAATCAAAAAATTTTGAGTTCCTCAAATTTCATAGATGCATCAATTCATAAAAATTCTACACTCATCAATAACTTTAATTTCGTATCAACCGGTACATTAAATGGATCTTTTATTTCTCCACCGGCGTCTAAAAATTTATCTCCAAAAAATTCTCCAAATGATAATTGTTCAGATAGTAATTTTTTTTTTCAACCTACCTCAATTTCCAGTCATAATTCTGGCACTTATTTATCTTCAGACTTCAATTTATCAACTGATAAAACTAGTAGCTCAAACCAAAATAATCAAAAATTAAAACAGGAATTTGATCAAAGACAAATAGAAATTTCAAATCGTCAAATAAATGATCAATCAAACTTCAATTTACCAGCTAATGATTTTAAAAAATATTCCTGTTCTACTTTCACAACTAATTCTAGTCAAAATAAATCAAAAGATGAACTTTCATCAAGTTTGATCAATTTTAAATTTTCAAATCCAAACGCTTCGAATATCCTTGATAACCCAAAGAATCTTGTGACTGATGTGTGGCCTTCAATGGATTTTTTTGATAATTCAATTCTTGAACAAGATTTCATATCGAATGAAACTGGTGTAACTAAAGAAGCAAGAAATTCTTGTGAAAAAGTCACGATTAAGCCTTCTGCCTCTGCTAATAATTTTCCATCAACTAGCAAATTATCTTCCTCAATAATTTCAAATTCGAATCAATCGATTTTACCTAAATTATTGCCTTCCGATCTCAAACTAAGTCTATCTTCACCCAAACCTAAAACTAGTCAAATTAACTATGATTTAATTAATTTAGATTCAACGACATATCAAAATGAAAGTAATTGTATATTTAAGGAGAATATATTGAATGAAAAAAAATCAGATGGAATAAATTTAAAGAAAATAACAACGGAAATAGATGAATTCGATAAAAAAACAACTTCGATATTCAAAGATGAAAAATCGGTATTTGAAAAAAATTGTTCTGCTTTACCAAGTGACGAAAAAATTTCATTATTATCAATCAATTTAACAGAAACAAATGATGATTTTGGAGAGTTCGTTTCGTCAAAACATTTGGCTCCACAAGATAATACAATAAATGCTTTATCTAATCAAAATATAGAAAATGACAATCAGAAGATAATCATATTTGAAAAATTACTCTCCGGTATAATAACTATTTTACATCGTTCGTTTAATGTGATGATTGTTAATTATGATGAGAAATCAATAATAAGAGCTTTATCAACAAACAAAGGAAATAATTTTATTTTGGGTAAATTTGCCAATGTTTTTCGCTGAATAAATTCAAACGTTTTTTTTCTACATCAACTAAATTATAAATATTATGACTTCTAATTTTCGAATTTCAGAAAATCTATCAATATATCAAATAGTTTTATTAATTTATCTCTAATTATCGATAGATTAATAAAAATTTATGAATGATTTTAAATTTTTTTATTTTTTAACTAATTTTATGTTCTTTTTTTTGCTTTTAGAACTCAAAGAAGTTTATTATGTATCAAAGCGAATTTCGATAGGCATTAATTCGATTTCATGCGACAACGTATCTTTGAAAAAATTATCTGCCTTAATTATTGAAATAAACAATCTATGGAACTTATTGGATAAGGTGATACGGAAAGTGTTAGTATTTGACGATTTAGATCCATCAATACAGGTGAGAAATTAATGTTTTTAAAAGTATTCATATTTTTTATTTGTTATGATGAAAAAAAATTTCCTATTTATAAAGCTAATAATGATTCTTTTTCATTCAAATTAATCAATAATTTTTAAATCGTTGAAATAAATTATCGAATTCGGTGATCGAAAAATATCAGAAAAATGAAGCCAAAACTGCGTTATGTGGACTTTGCCACTCGAATTTGAACATTGGTAATTGTAAATTTAAAAGATATGATGGATTTGATTATCACATTAGTTGTTTGAATTTCTATAAAAATTGTTGCAATGATCCTAATTTACCACAAAAAGTGTGAAAATATATTAAAAAAAACGAAATACGAAAAATTTTTGAACAATTAAAAGTGATATTTTCTGTTGAATTCTTGTAATCAATACTATTTTATCAAATTTTTGATCTGATACAAAGAATAAAAAATTTTTTTTTCATTCGTAGGCATATTTTTGTGAATTTTGAGACTTATTTAATTTCGAATTAAATGTTAAATATATAATATTCATATATATAATATTACTCAAAATGCAAATTTTTTTCGACAATATATTATCAAAATTTTGACAAATTTATAATCTAAAAATGAATAAATCAAAAATCACATGCAAATTAACCTTGACAGTTAATATATCAGATCTAATCATTTTTTTAAATGTTCAGAAAGATCCGTTGATGAAAAAAATAATCAAAAATATTTTATTTATATTTTATAAATAAATCAATAATCGTTCAAACGTTGGGGTGAAAAATATTAATCAATATAAATTCAATTATAAAAATTTTTGAAAAAAAATTTTATCATTAGATAATATTAAAATTTCGATTCATTAAATTGAGATCCTAAATATATTTACAACCTCAGCATATTTTTAATAAATACTTTTTACAAAATCACTTTTTGTAATACTATTTAATATTAAAAATTTTATTTTCATCAATTAAACTAGAAGTTCATAATATATCAGAAATATGAAATTAATTTTTTTTTGTTGGCTAAATATAATCATAGGTCTGATGAAAAATATTTTAATATAAATGCATTTTCATAATACCGAAAATCGTGAATTTTGGACACATTTTTCACAGAAATTTTTGTATTGAAAGGTAAAATAATTCTTCGAATGAACAAAGTCAGAACACATATTCAAAATGGATTTTAAATCATGTAAAATTATAGAAAAAAAAATTAATTTCCGTTCGAACTAATCTAAAAATTAATGCCTAATTTAAAAGACTTGTTTATCATTTGAAATTTTTATTTTTCATCTTCTTTCAAAAAACATATATATGAGTTAATAATAATCCACGTAATTTTTCTTAAACTCATCGAGTTCAATATATGAAAAAAAATCTGAATCTGAATAAATCAGAATATGTTGTGTGATCATTTCTTGAAAAGTACCAGTAAACTGATTAACGTGGAATGTGAAATCATAGACATCATCTGTATTTATAAAAAAAAAATCGCGATTCTAAAAAGTTAAATCAACATGTTAATTATTTTAAATTTTAGAATTCAAATAACATTAATTTCAATTTGAACATATTTTTCGGCAAAGTTATCAAAGCCAAAAATATTTAATAACGCAGAATACATAATAAAATTTTAACAATTTTCTCGCCTTTGAACACAAATTATTATTGCAATGACTTTCTTTAAATCATTTGCGACGTTCGATAAAAAGTAATAATCAAGAAACACATATTAGATCGAAATAACATTCAAATACCAACTCGAAAAATGTAATAGATAAATTGAAATGTATAATTTGTAAGGATGGTTTTAAAAGATTAGATAATATTAATGATTAGACAGTATCTTCATAAAAAACAATCGAATGTAATGGAATTTACCATTCAAATATGGTCAATCACCAAAATTTTTCGAAACAGTACTAAAAAAGATTGAATTTATAAATTATTTTATTACTTCTTTTGAATTTGATATGTATCATGTAAAAAACATATCAAACTATACACTGAATTTAATTTTGACTCATCATAAATAAGATCTAAATAAATTGAAAATAATCAAAAACAAATTATTTATTTTACTGTATAGAATAGTCTTTGAAATATATTTCCTTTTCATTATAAATTATTTTTGTTTCCTATTTCTCTTCATTTTTCACATTATGTATAGATATATATTGATTTTTTTTATAGCGATAAAAATTTTATAAATTTTTAAACGCATCAATCGATTCGAGATTTTAGTCTCATAAAATCTAAACCAATCTCTTAATAAGGCATTTTTATTTGTCAATTATTTTCATAGCTAAAGAAAATTTGAAATACAAATGAAAAAATGATTCGACAACTTTTTTTTTGATGCATTGCGAAACTTGTATATGTAATATACTATATACAATGTTTGATATTAAAAATTTCTTTCAACTGGTCTCAGCTAACAAAATGAACTTTGAAATCAGTCTTATCTTTTCAAAGCATATAAACATAGCTTTCAAAAACTATATTTTTTCTTTTGTAACTTTTTTTGAGAATCTTATAAAAACTACTGCAGCTTTTTCTACAATTCACTTGTTGCAGTTAAGTGAACACAGAATGAATATTTTTTATATAGTTTAAGGTGTGTCAGAGAAAAGTTCATACATTTTTTCAAAGTTAAATTAGTAAAAAAAAATTCTAAGTACATTTACGAAAGTAATATCGGTGTAAGATGAAATGATTTTTTTAATACACTCAGATGAACTTCAATTGGTTTCAAAAGTTTTATTGAGAAATGATTTAAATATGAATGTGAATTCTAATATTTTTTGGTATTATATATTTTAATTATGAAAAAAAATTATCTTTTTTAAAGATGTTTCAGATGCTTGATGTTCGATAAAATTGAAAGTGGAAGAGTAAATACTTTCTCAAAAACAAAGTATTTACCCATTCAAATCTAGAAATCAAAATTTATGAGTCGGTTTGCAATTGACAAATTCATCAATTTTAATTATATGTATAAAGCACATTGTGTTTCAACTCAATTTTTTCATTTAAATTGAATTTAAATCATCTACATATAAGTTTTTAAAAGGTTGTTATATGCACGTGATATGTGTACCGATCCTCGTAAATTAAATAATAATTTGAAGAAATCAAGACTATTTTTTATAATTATTAATTATTGATTTCAGCTCTAAATTGGTTATGGAATATATGACAACTAATCTATTTGAAAAATAAATAGGCAATCCAATTTCAATAACAATCAAAAAATTATTTGAAGGAAAATTCGAATAAATGAAAAATAAGAATATTTGATCAAGCGAAAAAAGGTAATTCAAATTGAATTAATATAATTCAGCTGCATACTATTGTTAAAAAGACTTTCATTCAATGAGAAATTTTTTTGCAGAAGGTACATTTTATGATGGCCTGTGATTTGCAAAGTAAATTGATCTTTTCTAAACTTAATCAAGTGATTAATTACAAAGCTTACCTTGAAAAAAACTTTTACTTAATCTTCGTTTTCAAAATTCAGTAACACGATTCTTAATAGATTATTTTATCATTGAATATCTAAATTACTATCTGAATGGCATATTTTTTATTATTACCTGAATTTCATATAGAAAATCGAATTTGAGTTAGAGAAAGCTTTGTCTTATTAATTTATTAGTGGTTATTTTTTTAAAAAAAGTGTAACTACTTGGCAATAAAAATTTTAATTTCTAGTGTTATTGATAGAGTATATCTACAATTGAAATTTTTTCAATTTTCATTGAATAATTTTCATTTATTTGAATATTTATATTTAATTTATTCAATATGTTTCTTTACTACTGTGTATCTCAATACTTAATTATTCTCGAAAATAATATTTTCAAACCATTATTGATAAAAATTTTATTTTTTCTAATAATCGAATCAATTTAAAATTGATAATTTTTTCAAAAATGAAGATGAATAAATTTTTGATTATTCGTATTACATAGATTCATCAATATTTTAATGATTTCTCGGAAAATTCTTAAACCAAAAAACAAGAAATTTATATTTTTTCCTTTGATGACCTTTTGAAAATAAATTTTGTCCACCTAATCATTATTTAATTTTGTAATATTCTTTTAAAATTCAGAAAAACAAATTGTAATAAGTTTTTTATATTTTCATTGTTACAATTTTTTTTATATTGTGATTGTCATAGATTAAAATAAAAATAGGCAAAAAATTTTTTCATTGAAATTTTCTTAAACTATAAATATTTACTTTGCATTTATAATTCAGTCTTATTTTGAAAATAAATTAAAAGCTTAAAAAATTTCGTTTTTATCTTGTTGTATTAAATGTGCAATAAAAGCAATAAAAATTCGAATTAATTAAAAAAATGTAAAAAATTTTATACTTCCAACATAAATTGTAATTTTTATGAGACAAAATTTCTCCACTACCATATTATTTAGAAGTAACCAGAAAATCGTGAATTCGTAAAAAAACTTTTAATCTTATATATATGAAAAACAGGTAGAACACCGTCCCACCATTATGAACCAATATTTATTTTTTTTAAATAGTAAACTATAATTTTCGATATTATAACATTGAGTCATATATTATTCTTTAAATAAATTTGGCGAATAAGATTTTGATTACAATCGTAAATCACTTTTCTAAACGTCTATTTGTTGATGGTGTTCCGGTTAAGTTTAGAAAAAAATATCAAATTTATTTTTGCTCAAACAAAACAAAAGCACAGGAATTATTTCGTCAATTAAATTTTTTAATACCAACTATGCCAAAAGTTTACTTATGCGTTAAAGGAGTAATACCTTAGTGCTAAGGGTAAAAAATTATATATATATTTTTTTATTTATTTATATGTATATATTCTAAATTTCTTTCGATAGTATTTTTTCAAATGATTCATCTTTACATCTTATACTTAAATTAATAAATGAAATGTCCATTGCTATAGAATGTCTCAAAGCATATTTATGTTGTAAATAGATTTTTTTTATTGCAAAAATTAATTTAATAAATAAAAAAAAACAAATTATTGCATTGAGAAAAGAATATGTTCAATTATATAACGTCTATCTATATTCGAAAAGTTTAATACAAGTCTGGAGGGCTTTTATTAATTTTCAACGTAGAATCAAAGCAAAATATATAAATTTCGCGAATCAGACCTGTCAAGTATAACACTGATTTAACAAATATAATTAAAATTAAAATAAAAAAATCGAATAATGTTTATAAAAATATATTTGATCTATTGTTTTCAATTCGTCCAAATTTTCTGAACAATCAAAAAGAAAATATAATTAATATCGTGTCATACTAATAAATAAGTTTGGTCGATACAGATCTAAAAATTCTAGAAAATATTAATATTGAATTCAATTTTTTTTTCATTCGCCAAGCAACTTACAAATGTTTGATTTTATCCCTAAATAAATTTTTAATAAGAATTCATATAAATACGGTTGATTTTTGGTTACGATAAATTATATATAATTTATGTGATTTGTATAAATCAATGTAGAATATTGTATCTGCTTTTGAGTAAGTGGACAAATCAAAAATTTATTTTTAAAATTTCTAATTCAATGTATCTTTTGTTAGCGATGCACAATACACCAGCGTGTAAAATTCTTTATTTAAAGTTGCCTTCAAGCAGACGACTTGTAAAAGTTATTGAAGATTTTCAAAAAGAAAATATTTTAATATTTTTTTTTTTGATACTCTCAAGTAAAGGTGAAATTCCTAAAACCTGAATTTGTGTGGACAATATAAGGAGGAAGCAACTTTTGTATGATTGGCTAGCTAGAGATGAAAATTTTTTTTAGATGAACTAAATAATTTTTACCAGTCAAACATCTTAGATCATTAAACCATCCAACCATTTTTACTCTTATTTTTCTTTGTATCATTGATAAAACTATCTAAAAAATTCGATAATTCTCTAACGTTTTATTTAAATTCTTTTCAGAATAAATTTTTGAAATTTCCTTTTAAAATAAGAAAAATATTTAAAAAAAATGTGAAAAAAAAAATTCGAAAAGTTTCAAAATTACTCTTAAGTATTTACTTTTTGAAAATTATTTCGTTAAAATTTTTTTTTTTCAAGTTTCAAAAAAAATAAAGTTCAAATAATATTATGCCGGTATTTTTCACGGTTCGAATGGAGAAGCTCATTTTTATTTCAGAAGTTCCATTACCTCAACTAATAATTTAACTTGAAAATTATCTGTTGAAAAAAATTTTTCCTGATGAGTAATAATTTTTATGTGCTTGTTATTTTACAAAATTTATACACTTTAGACGTTTTGAATTAGCTATTTTGTTATCTTTATCGGATGAGTGACAGAAAATTAAACTTTTAAATTATAATCTTAAAAACAATATCTATATTTTTTAAAAATTATTAATACAAATTCGAAATTTCAATTTGTCAAAGTGAATCTTATTTTCATATGCAATTTTATTTTTTGTAACCAGGAAGTGTCGTTTTTTCTCTTTAATCGTATTGAAAATTTATTTTTAATTATTGGCAATATATAATTTTTTTTTTTGTTTTCAAATGTATGCAATAATTAAGAAATTGTGTGAAACAAACAAATATCTTTAGATCATCATTAAATCACAATAAATTAGTTTTATTCAAATCAGATTATCAAAAAAATAAATCATGTACTTTTAGACTAGAAATTTAGTTTTATAGTTTGATTATTTTTTGAGATATTGCATCAAAAAATTTTAGCCGGGACAAATCTAGCAAAATGAGATACGTTAATCATGATTTTTCTTTACACAAAATCCATTTATAATAAGCAGTAAAATTAAAAGATTTGAAACCAGGTAGAAAATTTTAAGAAAATAAACTTTTCAGACTAAACTATCCTCAATCATTTTATTGATTTTTTTCAAAGACAATCTTATAAAAATTAATCAGAATTTCGAAAAAATTAGAATATTTAGATATATGAATTTATATTTCAAAAAATACACTCGGAAAATTAACTAAAAATAATTCAAAAAATTAATTCACAAATATATGACTTGATTAAATTTGAATAAATATTGGAATATGCAAAAAGAATCGAATATAGTGATTCTAACCTTTATCAAATTAATACTTTTAAAAGTTTAAATTACTCAAATTCATATTTCAATTCTGATCTTTTTTATAGCCAATAATATATAACAAAGTAAATAAAAAAAAATCTTAAATTTCTCTTTGACTGTTTCTCAGAGAATTATTTTTATTTTTTTGTCTTTCTCATTGAATGAATTTAGTGTTGATTGATTGATAGAGCAACTATCGTATATTTTTAAGATATTTTTTATTAAATGATAGCAAGAAGAATTTCTTTTATTTGAACCAAAAAAATTTTTATAAATTGAATATTAAATAAAAAAATTCGAAATTGTTTCAGGTTGATATTTTTTTTTTCTTTAGTTGGCCAATTAAAAAAAAACATTTATCAATTCAAAAATTTTTTTTCAATAATTGGCATTCAAAGTTCATCCATTTGTCTATTTCGTCTTTGAATCTTATAGATATTAATTTCTGAAATACGAATATCATAATAGTACTTGAAAAATTTCATAATATTTTAATTATTATTATTTGAATTCAATAATATTGATAATTTTTTTTTATTTTATAGATTGCATAACCAGTTCAACAAATGTGATTTTCTATTTAAAAATTTTTTTTTCAAAAAAATTCAAACTATAAAATTTAAATTTTGTGGTTAGATCGATGAAATAAATGGAAATCCAATACGAACTTAAATTATAATCAAAGAAATAAAATCATTCAGGCTGGAAACTCATCTTAAATTTTGTGTTAATAAAAAGACAACTCAAATCTAATAATTTAACCTAATCAATAAGGAATTGAAGAATGTGATTTTTTTGCGAATAAGTTTATTTTTCTTAGCATTCTAAATATTCTGGAAATAATACAATTATAAAAATCATTTTGAAGTGATAATTTCTGATTTCAAAAAATTAAATCTTATCTATTGCTTGTCAATTTTCCGATTGGACTCATTAATCCTACTTCGAAAAACTTAATCAAAGAAATTTCAAAGTTGAAAAAAAAAAAAATTTTTTTTAAATAACTCTTGACAAAAGTATCTGCTATTGAAAACAACAAAAATTAGTTAATTATATGAAATTCACCTGCCCGTCAGGTATTTAAATTTCGAAAATGTATTCATATCTAATTCAAACTAGATTGGAATTTTTTTTCTTAATTTTTTATCTGTATACTAATATAGGTATGTTTTTGCTTTTTTATTTATTAAAATAAATAACAAAAATGAATTAGAATAAGATCAAAAAATGCTGATTACTAATAAAATTTAGCTTAAATTCTGAATCAAATTATTGCTTCAGAATATAATAAGATAAATTGACTATTGAAAATCATTTGAGAAATATTTAACAATGATGTCAAATTAAAGCTAGAATTTAATCTACTTTAGATATATATACTGACACAATTTAATTTGAAAATTTCTGCAATCCTTCTAATTTAATAATTTAGAAAAAAGTTAACATTTGATGTTATGCCTGTGTTTTATCAATTTATATAATATAATACGTAATACTTTGCACTGATAAAAATTTTATTATTTTTTATTTTCATCTAATTTAAATTGTCCATCACTTAAAAGCATGACCCATACCAATTGCATTTTGCTATTGAACGACAAAAAAAAGAGCATAAAATTTCCTTTTTTTAATATGGTCATATAAGATTGCAATTCACCTCTTGATTAGCTATGTTTGAATAAATTTAAAAAAAAATTTCTTTAGTGAAATTGTTTTTATAAAAAAACAAAAAGACGCTTTAGTGACCAATTTATTTTATTAAATGAAAAATGATATTAATACAACATCTCTAATTTTGGTGACTGAATTTTATGAGATTAATATTACTCAAATTTTTGTGAGAAACGAATCGTTTTCTCTTCCTTTGTTTTCATTTTCATCCAAAAATTAAAAGAAATAAATTTTAACTTTATTCTTATTTATTCGCCTTTTGTTTTTCTTTTTTTTAATTTTCCGGGAATGCAAACTATAATTTATTTGATTGTTTCAAATTTAGAACTCAATTTGAAGCTCTCGAGGCAAGATCACAGATTTTTTAAAGTTTAATATTGCATTTGAAGTATGATTAGACGTTTAGATTTCTTTTGCCTTTTAAATACACAAATTTTATAATTATATACATCGAAATTATGTTTGTGTTGTCAATTTGATCTTTTAGCAAAAATGAGATTACTTGATCATGACAATAATATTTTTGCATTATGTTAACAATACATTAAGAATATCGAAAAAAATGTGGATTTGTTTGATCTATTTGTATTCAATTTTTTAAATGCAAATTAATTTCATGTCTGTCTTTTTGATCTAGATTTAAAGTGTTTTTTGTCCAATTTAAATAATTACACATATTTTTTGTGATTGACTCTATCAACATAGAAAAATTTAGCTTTTAATATTATTCGGAAAAAATAATAATCAATAAAAGATGAACTTAAATTTTCTGATACTAAAATAAAAAATTCAAAACCATAATCTACCTGTCAAGTTTATTTCAGACTAATATTGATCGAGCTTATCAAAAAGTAAAACTAGATAGTAATAGCAAAATATAGGTGCGACATATCTAATGGATATTATTTTGAAAGGTTAGTTTACAAAATTTTATTTACAAGCACATATGTCGGCTAATTTAATTCGATTCTTTGAAATTTTTTCGATCAAAATGTTTATCGAAATTTTAAGATTGATTTAATTCAGATTTTGCAATGCTGTAATATTGATTTGTCTTTGTAAATTTAAATTACATTTGACTAATATAAATTTTTTTATTCAAGACAATCTATTCCGACAAAGAATATATTTATTTTCTTAATATTATCACGTTCGATTCACTAAAATCAATATGCTAAAAATTTTTTAGTAAAGCGGTATTATTTTATCATTTACTATATTATCAACATTAGATAGCATTTATTGTGAATGACTTATTTGATTCAAAATTTTAGTTTCTCATTTTAAAATCATCAAACAGTCAAAATAAATTTTAAAAATTTAATGAATTAAAATTTTTAATTCAAGAAAAATAATTGAAACCATTAATATTGAAAATTATAATTTGATATTTTTGAATACTTAATAAAATTTTATTTTTAGCGATAGCAAATTTAAAATGAAATTTACAAATGACAAAAGTAATGTTAAGTTCGTATTTTTACTTTAAATGTACAATATTATTATTAAAAAGAGATAAGTCATATGAGAAAATGAAAATTTTCTATTCCATCTATAAATTTATATCTTAAGATAATAAGGAATTTATATAAATCATATAAATAGAGATCAAAAAAATTATTTTTTATAATAAAAAGAATATTTTAATTGTTTTTCAAATAATTTAACTTAGTATATGTACTTTATAAAATTGATTCTAGTTTTGAAAAAAGTTTTAAAAAAATGTTTAATTTATTCTTTAAAAAAATCAAAAGATTCGTTAAATTTTCATTTTTATTTTATGTTGTTAATTTAATTTTAAAATCAAATATTCATATTTTTGAAATTTGATTTTAATTAATCTTTATAAAAAAGTAATCCCCAAAAATAAAATTTATCATTTAAACCTTTTAAATTATTAGTAAATTTTTCCAATAATATATTTCGACTTTATAATTTCGAAATTCCAAATTACTATTTGTAATTTTTATAGCAAAAAAATCACAACAATGATGCTTAAAATTTAAAAAATATTTAAATCAATCAGGCAAACTTTATGTTTATAATTTTTAATTATTGATATAAAAATTTATCTTTGTGAAATTCAATAAAAAAAAAATAAAATGTAAAAATTTAAAAATTTTCCGAAATTTATTATTAATTATCAAATATCATCTTCCAGATATTTCTTTTTTTAAATCATTAAAAAATGATTTAAACAAAAAAATTTATTCATATGTACAAACCATTTTACATAAGCATATTTAACATGAAATATATTTTAAAGATGAATTTCATCTCTGAATCTTATGATAAACTAATTTTAAAGAAAATTTAGCTATTTATTCTTTGCATGCTTATTACAATCTATTTGTAATAATTTAGGAGCCTAAATATTTTTTTATTTAGTGCGTGAAGCAAAATATTTAAATCCAAATTATCTAAAACTTTATTAGTCTGATTTTATGAGTATCACTATCAGAAAAAATTAAAATATTTTCATTGTTTTACGAAATCGAATTTTAAAAATTTTATCAGATTAAAGTTCTCAAATTTAATTTGTTGATACACTGATTTGAAATCTCTTTTTGGGAGCAGATATTTTTTAAAGTTTCTTTTATTTAAAGAATATTATTTTTTAATTTTAAATTTTTTTTTCTCTATACTTGTAATCATTTAAAGTAACAACTCGTAATACAAAATCTTAATTTAATATTTAAAAAATAGTTATAACTGACAAAAAATTTTGCACTTCATTGATAGAAATAAAACAGAATGAAACTAGTGTACTTAAAGTAATCTTTAGTAATTTTTATTTTGCAAAAATAATAGCAGACATTATATTCAATTATGATATTCATACAGTGGGCCAAGATTTTAGGTCAAAAAAATCCGCGCATACAAAGTACTTTAAATAAGTCATTCTAGTACTTTTCTAAATTTTAAATCACACTAAAGAAGCTTGTAAATCATAAACAAATATTCACTTTCAATTTATAATTCGAATTTTAGATTCAAAGAATACAAATAAATTTTTTTGAAATTAAATTGAAAAAAAACACATTTATAAGAAATCTCTTTAGTGATATGACACATTTCAAAAAATAAATTTTTTTTTCTTGCCTCACAATAAATTCGCTACGCTATTATTACAATAGACTATCTTTAGAAAAAAAATTTCATAGACTATAAAGTGAATTATCTGAATTAATATTGAGGTATTTATACAATATAATTAATTTTCGAATTGTACTTGCATATTATACATACCATATGAAAAAAAAATTTAATTTGTTCATCTTTGCAAGTGACTTGCTAATTATAATTTTATCAATGTGCTTTTAAATTATACTATATATATATGAATTTCGAATTTTATTTTATGAATTATCTTTAAATCTTTTAGATGAACAATGTCTCATAAATTATTATTCTGTTATCAAATAGAAATATAATAATAAAGTCTCAAACACAAGCTACTTATTAATTCAATAATTAAAAATCCGAACATAATTTAAATGAAAAATATTAATTTATTAAATCTTTAGTATTTAATTTGTGTTAAACGCTTATAGTTTACTGGAATGCTAAATAATTAAAACAAAAATTTATCATTCTTTTAATTTTTTTAATTTTAAAGGAATTTCACCTCTTTTTTTATTTTTTATTTATTTCATTTTAAATGATATCTAAATTTTTTGATAAAACTAATGATGATGATTGAGTTTGATTCATATTTTTAACTTAAATGATTCTGTTGCTCATCAAATAAAGTAGCTTAATCATTTTTAACCTATTGAATTAAATGAAAATAAAATGAAATTTGAAAAATGATTAAATAACCGAAAAATGTAGAAAGAAAGCATAAAATTTCTGAATATCACTTTACAATCATTTATTTAATGCTCAAGATAACATACAGTATTTTATTATTTAAATAGCTAAAAATTAAATAATAAAATTTGTTTTCTAATTAAGCTATTTTAAATTATTTATTATATTTATAAAATTTATTCATTCTAAACTTTTATTTTTTGAATTATTTCATTTTATTTCAGTAAATTTTTTTAATCAAAAAAATAAAATATAATTTCTTTTTTTTATTTATATATATAATATAGGTTTAGCAGATGTTTATAACCCATTTACAAAACTACGAACAGGTCGACACTTAAATAATGACAGTGATGCTACAACTACACTTCCAGATCTTTTTTTAAATGATGATAATCTAAAATTTTCGACATTAAAACCTAAGATAAATTCATTAGCGGTGAATAAACTTAATAGTTTCGATATTCTGTTTAATCAGTCGTTATTCAATCGATCAATAAATCAACAAAAATTTAGATCGGCTAATAATGAATTTATTATACCCAAACAACGAAGTTCGATAGATGATAATGCAGCTCTAGAAAAACGGCAAAATAGCCAATTTTTAGAAGATATCTATGCTCCTCTTTTACACTTACTTGCAAGCAATTTTAAATTAAATAGATCACCAGGTAATCAACCAACAAACAGTCAATCATTTCAATTTCATCAACTTTCGAATAACCCAACTTTGAAAGCATACTTAATGAATAATCAGAATTTAATGCTTAATAATCCATTTAAACAAACTCAAAATAGAGTGAATGCTCGATTACCTATTGGCTTACCATTGCAAAATATGCAAAACATACCAAATGGATTCATTGTAGGTCCATCCAATAGGCCACCAAGTTTACCATTGAACTACCCAAAATTGCAACAACCGTTTGCGAATAAACCATTTTCTTCAACAAACAATTTGAATAGCAACTCAAATGCACAACAACCATTTAATAATCAATTATTTAATCAATTTTTCAAACCAGGTTCATCTCAATTCAATTTAACCTCTTTACCTAATAATATTTTAAATAATATGATCAATAATCAAACATTAGATCAAATTTTGTCTAATAATGCATTTAATGTGAACACATCTAAGAATTACATCAAAGTTGGTGAAGCTGAAGTTAGTCGACTGTTATTAGGATTAAAAAGCAAACCAATGTATGTTGAAAATGTTTTAAGTCCAACTAGATCAAGTTTAATAGATGATCCAATAAATTCATTTGATTCCATTAATTTTCCAAATGAACTTTTCGCTCGAGCGTCGATTAATCGAACATTGACTGAAAATTTAATCACTAATACCTTAAATGCAAATGAGTTAATTGATGCAACTAAACCTGTTGAAATGCATAAAACTAAAATGTTTGATACAATTGAAAATATTCTTGAATTAAATAATGCAACTGTCATAAGAAACAATCATTACGACAATCGTTTTCCGTTTAATCGAACACAATTAACAAGTTCATTTTCTTCGATTATTTCTTCTTCAACCGATCAAACAATGACGACTACTACAATGCAATTAGATACAAATTATTTGTTAAATACCATTATTCAGACACAAAGTGAAACAAAATCTGATTCATCAATTTGGAAGCCATTCGATAAGCATGATATGTTGAATACTAATAATCATCTCAACAAGCAGGTGAATACTAGTTGGAGTTATTCACCAGACATAATTACTAAGCAAAATGAATTAAGCATATTTGATGTAACTGTCCGTAATAAGATGGGTACAAATGAATCAAAAATTGATTTGTCATCTGATAACATTATAAAGCCGACTTTGATAGCTCCTTTACATGACTCTTCATCTTCAAAAGAACCTGAAGTTGTTTACGGAAGGCCTGTTAATGGACAAAATAATAATTACGGTTCTGATTTAGGAAATTTTTTCAATCTATCCGATACTCATGTAATTCTTGATTCTAGCAATCAAAATTTGAAAGAATCACAGCAACCTACATTTACTCTACCATCAACAATCATAAATAATTCAATTGGTCGTCCTCAAATCTATCCGGTAGAAATGGATTTGGTGAAACCTCAAATCGCCACAAAAAATAACTATTTACCAAATAGTGTATTATTAATTACTGAGTCTGGCGGTGGTTCAGTCTATATCGATGCTCAACAAAAGCATTTCAAAATAAAGCCTGTACAAAAAACCAGTTCTGTACAATCAATGCAAATTGATTCGACACTGAATAGTAATACTCTCGATAATGAAAATCATTTAGATAACCGCAAGCCAATTAGTTTGTTGAGTAATTCAAATTCAATAAATTCTTTAAGCAATCTTAATTCAACTACGTTTGTGAATGATAAACCAAAATCAATTCAAGTAAATCAAGTGCGAAGACCAATATTTCGACCAAAGCCTGCCATTCCTCTTGTTCGTATCGACACTTGTATAGTAGGAGATGATAGTACTTGCGGAACAAATTTAAATGAACACTGTAAAACAGAAGCTGGAATATCAAGTTGTCAATGCAAACCAGGTTTCGGCAGAAGCACGTTACGCGAACGCGGCCTTTGTGTACCGACCACAAGTCTTATTTTATCTCTTAAATTGGATAAGTTAGGTGAAAATAAATTACAATTTAACAAAAATCTATTGAATACGGATACAGAGGAATTTCAGTATTTAGAATTCGAATCTATTCAAGCAATCAATTCATTATTTCAAAATTCGCGTCTTAATAAACTATTCTTAGGTGTTCGTGTAAATAAGTTTTATCCTGTGCAAAGTAAACCTATGCTTAATGCAACGTTAATTCTCGAACGTAATAATGTAACAAAATCAAATTCTATTAAGAAACAATTGCAACAAGAACTTGGCCGTGTTATCAATGCGAAAAATAATGCACTAGGAGATAGTCCTTTATTGGTAGATGCAGTAGCACTTCCTAGATTAGACGACGTAAATGAATGTGCAGATTCCAATTTAAACGATTGTAGTCGAAACGCAAAATGTATCAATGAATTGGGAACATTCAGCTGCGTGTGTAAGCCAGGTTTTGAAGATCGTTATGCTTTAGCTCAATCGAATTCGTATGCATCATCTACTTTTACCGTTGGTAATAACAATCAAAATAAAAATTCATTCATGAAATTTGGTCGAATATGTCTTGGATGTTCAATTTCCTATTGCAGTGGACGTGGAGATTGTTTGATAGAAAATGGAGAAAAAGTTTGTCATTGTAAAGGTACGTTCTTATATATTTAAGAACCATTTAAATTATTATTTACAATTTTCTATAATGATTTTCTCTTTTTTATATTAGGAAACTTCATGGGAAGCAGGTAAATAATGTATAAAATTTTTACCGAAATTTATAAACTACTAATTACTCTGTTCAATATTTATTAGATGTGATTTAGATGCAGAAGTTTTAGCGATCGCATTTGGTGGTTCATTAGCTGCTCTCATTATTATCATAATCACCATCTTATGCCTCTACATATGGAAGTGAGTTATTTTTTTAATTTGAAATAAAGTTTAATCTTATTTTCAAAATTTTGAGTCTATCATTTGATAATTTATTTCATAAATGCATATAATATTCATTTTTTTTAGTCAAAAATGGAAAGATGAACAACAAAAAATAGAAGCAATGTCAAACGGAAGTGGCCAGACATTTAATTATGTTAATAAACCAGCTAACGTAACAAGTTTCAGATATGGTATCGAAGAACGAATACGTGGATGGAATCCTGCGTTTGAAGCCACAACTTTGCAAAATAATGCATCAAATTATAATTATTACGTTGTAAGTAATCCTTATTTTTATTTCAAATATGTTCTAATTTTTAGCTAGAATTTTAATGCATCTTAGAAATTTGAATTTTTCAATTCATTTATCAATTGCATTAATCAAAAATAAAACTCCAATTTTTATGATCCTTTTGGAAATTGTTTCACAGAATCCTGAACAAATATTGGTTAGTACTGCCCAACACGTTTACGCGACACCTAGTCGAGAAGAAATTGTACAGACACCTGACCAATTATTAGATGAAGATTCAAATCAACATTTCTATAATACTCGACATAGCAAATCACGTAACTATTCATTATCGAATTCTCTAGCCTACCAATCGACAAGTCTGTATAATGAAACTGAATTTTCAGCTCGTAAAACTTCTTACACACCATCCCATTTGATCATGGGCAATGCAAGGCCAAAGTATACTATGTATTGATAATTTTAGAATGTGTTTAAATTTTGTAATATTTGTAAATATATTTCAATAAATTTCTGTAGATTTTAATTTATATCGTAAAGTCGTTTTAAATTGAATGTAAATAAAATTTTGACGGTAAAACTATACAATTTAGTTTATCATAACTTTTTTTTGGAAATAAAATTTCTTTCATACACAGTTTAATATTAAACAATAATTTTTATAATTAATTTTTCAAAAGATCAGTAAGTATTTTATCGATATTCAGTTACGATTTTAAAGTTTATTTGATACTAAATAAATTTAATCAAGAATACAATTGACAATTAAGAATTGAGTGTCATATATTTTATATTCGCTTTTTTTTTAAATAATATTCTTCATCTTATAATAAGAGTGCATAAAGACAGAATTAAACTGTCATTTTACGAAAAGATGTTTTTTTTTTTCATTAAGTATCTGAATAATTATTTAATTGCAACTGTTTTCATAAAGTAGTTTCATAAATTACAAATTAAAATTTTTTTGTTTATTTAGAGCGTTTTGACTAAAATAGTAACAAAATATGTCGATCTCAAATTTGAAAAACAATATAGAGAAATTGAATTCAGGCAGAAAACTTGAAATGAGATTGTTGAAATCTATCAAATCAGACAAAAAAAACTAAATATTTATTTTATTCTCTGAAATAATTTTCGAAAGAAAAAAAACAAATAATGACTATTAAGTGAAAAATTTAAATACAGT
>BLXL01010071.1:0-28404 GCA_023170135.1 Acarapis woodi
AAAAGCTTTCAATATTTTGCATTTTATAACACCGACAAAGCGACGAATTATTCATCTATACGATGCACGTAAATTAAAAAAATAAGGCTGCGTAATATGGAATCGAAGATATTATTTGTTAAACTTATTTCCAAAAAGTATGAACTTATACGAATAATCATATCATGTAAACTTGCATTATCTCGAAAAATTAAAATCTTGGAACATTTTTTTTTTGCAAATTTTTCTCTATTCAAATTTGTCATGCAATTTGACGAACATTTGTTATTAACTAAATGACTTAAAACTCATTTTCTTAAACTCTTATCAAAACAAAACAGTAAACCAAATTTTATCATAGAAAAATAATAATAATAGAATATTAAAAAATGATTGGTAATCATTGTCATCATAAATAAGTGAATCAAGAATATCGAAATGATAAATTTAAATAAAAAAAATTTAACATTTTGATTTTTAGTTGCGATTGAATCAATACTAAATGGAAATAATTTTATAACTTCCAAAATTAAATTATATTCTATGTGCAAAATAACCAAGCATACAAAATTCGACTTACAAAATTACTGAATTTTAATTTTGTGTATTTAAACAATATGATATCAAATTCACTTTATTTTTTAAATACAAACAAAAGTTCTATGGACGAGCGACAACAATTTTTAAATAAGCCATACAAATATTATGTAATTTTTTTTTTTAATCAACAGGCAATTCAAATATTCCACGTTTCTTTAAATAATGTGGCTCATTCATTTTCTTAAATAGAGGGAGTAAATTATTTAAATGAAAATTTAATGCTATCATTAAATTTAATACTTTATTTTAAAAATTTACTTCGGTATGTGTTCACTATTGAAAAAATTTGACATTCTTTACAAATGGATTGTAAATTTTTGAAATAAAAGTTAAATCAAATAATATCTAAAAACAAATAGTTAAAAATTTATAATTTAACCACAAATTTTTTTTTTAATCCGATGGTTGATCGTGTATACTTGATGACATATTTATAATTAAATTTATCTTAAAGGTTCAGTTTGCTCTATATATGAATTTTTATACTTGATTATAAATAATATAATAATATTATAAATAATTTGGTTATGTTTATTTCATGAAGAGATTATATTACATCTAAATTTATTAATTACAAATTCTAAAAAATATTTTATTTTCTCAAATTATTAACTGTTCTCATAACTACAAAAAAAAAATCTAATTATATAAATTCAAGATTATGCACTTAAGATGCTGAATATTTTTTAGTTAATAATGAATGCGAGTTAAGTGAATTAAAAAATTCATTTATTTTAAAATGAAAATACAGCTAATAAATTGGCCATTATTTATAGTGAAAAAATATTGAATTTTGGGAAAATAAATTTATGTATATTTTTACTACATTGCCAGACAAAAAAAAAAGACAAAATTTAGACCTGAAAATTAAATTTAAGCCGTTTATTAGGCTGTATGTAAAAAAAATTAGAATAAAATTATAATTCAAATATAAAGGTTATTTTAAATGAAATCTAATTAAAAAAGAAAATATTTACTCATTATGACGTTAAAAAATATATGAAAAAAGAAAACGGAAAAAAAAACTATAAATCTAATTTAATTTGAAAATTGCTAAACCTTCTAAATCAATTTTTAAATAATGATTGGTCAATCGTCATTGAAAATTAGTCCGAACGTAAAATAGATCTTTTGCCAAAAATTATCATAATTATACGGCTCAAAATTTTTGTTTTTGGTTGTTGCAAAAAAATAATTCACAAAAAATTTTAAAACAAAAATTTACAAATTCTTTCATTTTTATAAAATCTTTTTATCTGGTAAAAAATTATTAAAAAAAAAAAGAAACGAAATTCTGATAAAAGAATCAAAAGACAATATCTCGAAAAATTTCTAATCAAATAATTTGAAAGGAAACAAAAAAAAAATAAAGCTTATTTATCTTATCTCTAATTTTAATTAGATTAAAACTTGAATAGAACATTTAATGGGTTTCAAATTTGGGCAATAATTTTATAATTTATTAATGAAATGCAAACAATCATACGCTTAAGATATAGAAATATATTCCATGTTATGAATAAATTAATAAGATAAAAAAATTTATTGAATTTGTTTATTCTAATTACTTCCTGTGGAGGCTGCATTCTGTTGCATCTTCTGCAATGCCTGTTCTTCTTGCATCGTCATCGAATTTATTTTTGTGCCAATACGTTCATAAAGATCAAGAAATTTTCCCACACAACGATCAATGCACACAGATTCACCTTGAATAGCAAAGTTCAATTAATTTAATTTTACTAATAATTTTAAATTCAATTAACGATTGAAAAATTTTCTTTTATGTATTATGAACACATTGAGTATTATTACTGTAAGAATGAATTTTAAGCGATTTTTTGCAAATGATTATCACTTAAGTTTTTCAAACATAAAACACAAATAAAGTTGTTTCTGTTAAACAGCATCACAAGTAATCAAACAACAATATATATAGAATTTAAATAAAAAACAGCAACATATACAAAAATAATAAATTTAATTGAATAATGAATGGAATTTAGAAAAAAAAAGAAATAATTTGCTTTATTTAAATCTATAGACACAAATTATTCAAATCTTTAAATAATGCATGGCGCACAAATTAAAATAAAAGTTATGAAAAAATCACGGAAATGAAATATCAATCGAAAAAAATTTCATTTCAAAAAAGAATACTATAGTATTAGATTTTTTTACAAAAAAAATTTTACAAATAAAATATTCAATTCGATATCGTAAGTTTGTGCTTAGGTTTAACCTTTATTTACTTCAAATTCTCATTAAAGGCTATGCAATTGAAAATCGATCAATATGAAGAAATTAAAATCAATGGAATAATTTTTTAGTTTAAGAATTCAAAGTATCGAAGCAATTATAATAAATAAAATTTCCTTATTTCGCGCATTACATTATTTAATTTTTTTCTAAACATTTATATAAAGTGACCCAGGATACATTTTTTTATTAAATGTTTCATCTTTAATTCAACAATGCTAATGCTTGAAGGTGCAAAAA
Source organism: Acarapis woodi (assembly GCA_023170135.1). Taxonomy (NCBI): domain Eukaryota; kingdom Metazoa; phylum Arthropoda; class Arachnida; order Trombidiformes; family Tarsonemidae; genus Acarapis; species Acarapis woodi. The sequence goes on from BLXL01010071.1 coordinate 3,076, forward strand.
CGAAAGTTAATATTATTGAAAAATTTAATGTGATCGACTTAGAATTGAAAATTTGATTTTATCATAATGTGATGATACTAGGCCAGTTTTTACTATAATCAATCAAGTATTGATCTACAAAAATATAGCGTAAAATACGTTCTGATTATTGTTATTATTCTAATATGTGTTTAAATTAGTATATATAATTCAACAGAAATAAATTCAAAATGTTAATATTTTACCACGTTTTTTCATAAAATACATGAACAAATTATTCGCGACAATTGGGCTAAAATAAAAATTTTTCCGATAAAGCTGAGTTAATAATCTTACCTTTGGTAAGTTCGGGATCACGGTATCTAGGCGCAATGCATTTCTTATGACATGAAACGGTCATTTTATTATACATGTCGCCCATCATTTCGAACTGAAGATCAACAGCTACCTGCATTTGTTCGTTCATTTCATCCTGACTACCCTTCGTAGTTAGAACAGACATTGTCCTATTGATTTTTTTCTGTGTTCATTAGTCAAGATTTTTTAATTACAGAATAATGAATATGATTTTTTTAAAACTCTAAAAATCAGATAATGATAATTTGATGTTCTATTTAAATAAGAGATACATTTGATATGATATAATGAAAACTAACGTGCAGTATCACTAAATTTTTCTTCGATGGCTGGCGCTGAAATATTCTAAAATTCTAGCGGTAGATTTAAATCTATCATCATTTAGTATAATTAAAAAAATATGAATAATGTGTCAAAAGGTCAATTACTCTCTAAGGTTAAATGTTTGATTTATTTTATTTATTAGTTAATACTCATCAATTAGATGGTGATTAAAGGCAAAGAGAAGCATTAATACTTTTTCAACAAATTTTTTATTATTCGAAAAGCAATTCTATTTTTGTTCTTTTATCTTTGTAGTTGAAATTTTAGAAGTACGATGAAAAATATAGATAATAAGAATATCATAATTAAAAATAACTGATAAGGGTAATTTATAGAAAGAGGGTTCCGATAAAAGAATTCTATAATTTCTTTAATTATAACTAAATACCAAATATAATCAAATGTAAAAATATTTAGTGCAAAAAGGCTAATCAGATTAAGAGTAATCGATTCGGCATAAAAATTTATTTCTAAATTTTTATATTAGTGTTGCAAAATCGATTTACAAGAATACAGATTCAAAGTGGATCCAAAAACATTTAACTAAATTTTTAAAATAAATTTTAGCTTGATATTTATCAACAATATCGTCAAAAAAAAGATAAAAATCAAAATATTTTCTTACACAAAAACAAGTTTTTCAATAACAGAATGTAATCCGAAAAAAATATTTCTATTTTAAAATAGATTTTTACTCATGTTGCGATGTTTCAGACTCTAATTATACAAATTTAGCCATTCTCGGAGGCATTCAGAAAATTTTAAATTTGATAAAATATAATTAGAATAGGTATCAATGTAAAAATTTAGATATGTGTTGCTTATCTAATATCATCAAAAAAGTTGCTACTTACATCATATTTCTTCATACTTATATGCTATGTGGGTTTTTCGATTTAATTTATTATAGTTTTCTTTTATTTCAAATGTGAATTTTTGAGGTCAAAAGATGCAGTATAAAAATTTTAAAAACTTTTTTCAGAATCATTAATTCGAGCAATGAAGTTATTATCATCAAACAAAAACAGAAGCAAACGTATTCAAAAAAAACTTAAAAAAATTTAATTTTGAAAGTGAGGAAAGAAAAAAAAATGTATTTAGACGTAAAAATGGGGTAAAAAAATGTTAACGAAAAAGAATATCATGGAAATGTTAAAAAGACCTGAAATAAATTGATAAGTGCGAGAATGATTTCTGACGGACAAATTTATGACATTACATTAGAATCAAAATGTTGAAAATAACAAAGATATACTTGGTCGGGTAGGAAAACTAGGCCAAGTTATGATATATAAAATAGCTACAAGTAGCTATCCTCATATAAGTTGCCTCTATTTGAAAATCACAGACAATAATTGTTTAATTGATATTATTTATTAAAATTAATCTTTATCGTGTATAGCCTTTCAATAACGACGACTTATAAAAAGAATAGATTCAATAAAAATTCAGATATATTATTTCTATTGAAAGACAATTTTTTTTCTTTTTCCATTAATTTTCTTTAGAATGTAATGAGTGTTTTCGTCCTCCATTCAAAAAAAAATTCAGACAAAATGGTAAGAAATGATTGAATTAGTATTTTGATTACCAACTCTGAAAAAGAAAATCTTTTCGAGATTTGGACAATTATGTTACCAAATAACTCCAAATTATAGTAATAATAGTAATCACCGACCAAAAATTCGAGCTTAACGCTTGTCGCACCAATAAAAAATTTAAAAAAGTAGCATCGAATTTAAAAAAATTTAAGTATAGTTTAATATTATTTTCACATTATAATGTGAAAATAGTCAATTTTGAAAACAAACTCTTGAATGACGTAGAGGCTAAAATGTGCTTCTTCAATCAAATCAAGAAAAATCGCTTACGGATTAAATAATAATAAATAGTAAATGTTAAGTTAATAGATTCTAAATTTGAACATAAAATTTACTAATGAAGATTCAATTTTCATTATCACTATTCATTATCAATCTTCAATGTTAAATTCACTAGGATAAATCAATTTCCATTTTTAGGGATCATAATTTCAAATTCATTAATTATGGCCATTTTGTCGAAATCGACAAATAAATCAACGTCTGTCTGGAACAGATTGTTTATCGCTTCATCTGATTGGGAAGATAAAGTAAGTCATCCAGTTTTTTCTTAATGCAATTTCAACATTGATATAATTAGTCAAAACTTGTTTAATCAATTTAGAAATCTAAATAAATAATTTTATTGCATCAACTTGTTTTTAGAACTTTAGTTCTATCAGAAAATAATGTAAAAATTTAAGTCATAAATTCAAATAATAATCATGTTACGGGATATTTTTAAATTCTATTTCAAAATTCTTGAATTATGTGACTAGACCAATTTATGTTTTGAATTGAAAAATTTTAATCATATTATAAATTACTTTATTTGATGAAAAATTTCATAAAGATATTTTTGTGAAGAAAACATGACTAAATGACTAATATGACTTATTATTTATTTTATTTGTAAATTAGGATGAATTTCTTGATGTGATATATTGGGGCAGACAGCTTGTCGCGATAATAATTGGAATCATTTGGGGATATTTCGGTAAATTAAATTCAACTTATTAAATATGTTTAATTATTAAATTTTTTTTAAAAGGCATACAGGGCTTCGCCGGAATATTATCGTTTGCAGCCGTAAATTCATTTATTGTTTACTTTTATTCAAGTAAGTGATTTATTTATGTATTTTTGAATTAATGTAGCCCAAAAATATTTTAATTGTTAGTTTAATAAATGATAATGTTTATTTACTTTTAACTTTGTAAATTTAGTCAAAGTAAATAATGACCAAGAGGATACATTCGAATACATTAAAGAAGGATTTATGACAGCGTTCGCTACATTCATGGTGAGTAACTTTTTCTATTTAATTTCAAAGTAATCTAAACTTGGCTTCAAGGTTTGCATTATTAATTATATTATAACTATATCAATTAGAACTTACAATTTTTGAAAAAAAAAAAAATTTACTGTGGCATCGAAATCTTCAACTAAAAACTAAAAAAAATTTAAACTTTAAATTTTCACATTAAATTATAGTCGATTTTTTATCTTTTAGGTTCTTTGGATAATGACGTATTCGTATGTTTACTTTTAAATGGATTTCATTGATTCATAGCCATATTGTATACTAAATTTATATTTTTAAATGTCTATATCATGTAAATAACATAATATTTATAAATTTTTAGGCTTATATATCAACAATAGAAAGTTTTTATATAAAAGTTGTCGTTTTTTATTTTTTCTTCCATATAATCATGATTTGAAATATAAAAGACATAATTGAAATTGATATTCTTGATGCAATTCATCATCTTTTTCGAAAATTTTTATAATTTTAACTATAACTAAATCTTGAAAATTTTTATTTAGCAGAGTTTTATTTTGCGGCCGGACAGAAAAAAAAAATTCATCTTGAAAATATTTTGTCATTTTTTATTTCGCTTCATCTACGAATATGACAATAAAAACATTGATAATTGTTATAAAAAGAATAATGGTTAAAATAAGATGATTATAGCATTCCCCTGAACGTCGCGGGAAACTAGGCTGCTTTTTACTTGACTTTGTATTCATCAACAAAAGAATGCCCACTATTAATTGAAGAATAATCGATGAGCAGACAAGTCCAATGTTGAACATAAAGAGATAAAAAGACCAAAGTTCGTTAAATTTTCTTCTTTCTTCATTTTCAATTAGACCGGTTTCATTAAATGACAAGCTACTAACCGTTGTCATTGATCCGGTAGATACAGTTTTTAAGTTATTATTGGCATTTAATTGGTTTTTGAATAAAAATTCAAGATGATGTGAACCTTTGTTGAGAATATACTAAATTAAGATAAGAGTTTGTTTTAGAACTAATTAAATTTTTAAATATCTAATGCAAAAAAGTGATGAGTGAATTATTAAATTTTTATTTGATTTATATTTTTTGAGATCATACGATTAATTTTTCAGAATTATTTAATTGCTTTCTTTATAATTAAATTATCTGATTTAATTTTCAAAAACTGATCAACATTTTAGTAGGAAAAAAAAGACTATAGAAGAAATTACAGTTACGTAATTAGAGACATTGGTAAAAACAAGCCAGTATCGCTTCACTTTTCTCGTAAAATATATAAACTATTTTTGTATAGAAACTTACTTTAAGTGTTTGTCCATTAGACGTTAATAGAGCAATGTCAATGCACCATACTGAAATATTTTTTTTGATAGAATAAAGATTAAAGTCAAAATTGTAAGTCTGTTCATTCGGCTCCAAAATTTCTAATTCTCTTGGTTTTTTCGATTTTTCATCTTCATTGATTGTTTTATCTATTTCGTCAATCATTTGATATCTATTTCCAATTAATGTTTCAGCTTCATTTGCCTATTGGATGAAGAAATATTTAGACAAAAAATTTTTCACAAAAAAATATTAAATTTGAATATAAATCTAAAACAATTTTTATTTGAAAATCATAGTTTTATTTTCTAACTGATTGCTCGATTTTACAAAGAATTAAAGTAATAATCCTTGAAAAGAACAATTTATCATCGTATTAAACATCTTTAAAGAACACATTTTGCGTGAAAACTTATGTAAAACATACAGTATCATCCTCGAAAATCGTTGTTGGTTGAAATGCCAATTTGGGTTTAGTTTCTTGAATATTTAATGTTGATTCGAATTGAGAATCTTTTTTTATTTCTTTTTGTCTTTCCACAGCATTGTCTTGATCAATAGTTGAAAAATTCATGGTTTGTCCATTTACAAAATAACTTTCTGGTATAAAACTACTTACTCGCAATTTTTTATATGATTTGGCTTCTGCTTGAGTCAACTTTTCGCGTTTATTAATAACTTTAGTATGTGATTTTTCAAGATCGAGCGATTCAATTGAATTCGAGCACTTACAACATTCACAAGCTAACATTTTAAAAAATTTGAATTAATTTATATCATTAGATAACAATTTTTTTTGGTCTTATACTTGAACAATTTTTAATTAAACGAATTTCTGTGAAAAATTCAGACGATTATTAATTGAATAAAATATTGTAAATCAATAATTATTAAAAAATATTTATCTCGTAAAAAAAAAAGCAATTTAAAAATAATATTTGGTTGAGATTAATTTGAAAATCCAATGATTTTCGCACATGTCTAATTATAATAATTATTGTGAGTAAAAAATTTTCTTGAATTTTGCTAATTCAATAAAATGTTCACCAGAAATAATTTCATACAATAAATACAAGCTATTACCTTTAAGTGAGTGCTAAAAATTTTTTTATTTCCAAAAAAAATCAAAGCCAAAAAAAAGTAAATTAGACAAGTTACCTTATTAGGTGCATTCTTGAATTCTTGTTTAAATTCATAAAAGTCATTAACTTCCTTAATATACAAATTAATTTTTCATTTATGCTCTTACTAAGCTTCAAATTATTGTAAAATCACGTTTAATTTAATACGAATTTATTACATAATTTTATTAGTTTGTCATCTGATTATTTATAATCTGATGAAAATTTTTAACAATACGACTTAACTAAATGTTAGATTCGCTTTAATTTTTCGAAAAATATTATGCCAGAACAAATTTCTGAAAGATTATTTTGAAAATAATAATTTTTTCAACAGATGTATGTATCATCAATTGATACTCTCGTTTTCGCTACATTTCGCCTACACTTTTTTGAAATTTTCAGATATAATGTATGGTATATTTTCCAGTTTATTTCAACCTATCTAAATTCCATATTTATATTTTTTTGATCACTAATTCTTTTAGCGCTAAAAATTTTTATGTACGTTTTATTTTTGAATGCATTATACATTCGATTTTGTTTTTCATTTCCGGCCTCCCAATTGTTAATTTCTCAAAATTTCAGCGTTCAAAGTTCGCGTTGGAGTTTTTTCATTAAATGCCTTTATTTAATATATTTAGTTATGAAAACTCATTTTACCCTTACAATTTATAGTTAACTATATTAAATTACATTTTTTGAATGCTAATAGATTATATTTTTATATACACATAATTTTTACAAACTGTTATCTTTGCTCAATAATTTATATGAATAAATTTAAAATGAAAACTAATGTATTTTATAAATGCAAAATTTTGAGATTAAGTAAAATTTGAACCTTTAACACTTATAAACATGTCCAAAAACGGGAATCATGTTTTTTTTTTGTTAGATTATTCTAATAATATTTTTTTTTGCTTTCGAAATGAAAATGATTCAAACATTTTTATAAATTTAAAATTTAATTTGTAAAAAATTAAAAAAAAATTTTCGTTTTCAAATTGTCATGATTATTTAATATAAATTTTAATTATTGTTGATTCAGACTTGTATTCGCTAAAAAATTTTTTTATATTTTCTAAACCAAATAATTTCAAGTTTTTTTCTTATTAAAATAGTTTAAAATATTGTTTAATCTAATTAACTTGAAATATTAATAAGCAAGTGCTTTTTCCATTCCGTTTATTTGATTTCGTAATAATATAAGGACATGGTCTCAGTAATTATTCATCTCGAGAAAGTACAACTGTAAATGAAAAAAATTATCTATAAGATTTAAATCAAAATTTAAATAAGTCTTCAAATAATTTTTTATGCATCATCATCTAAATTCAAAAAATATATAATTTTATTCTTTGTGATACCTACAGTGAAGTTCGAATTATTTTGGTATAAGATTAAGTTCTAATATTCGAAATAAAATATAATCAACCCTGAAATTTCATTTCGAATTTTTTTTGTCATTCAAATTCGGTATATAAGTGTACATAAATGAATTTTCCTTTATTCTAAAAAAAAAAATGAAGTCGGATCATTTATTGTTTTTTTTCAAATCATGGATGCATTTTTTATTTTGAAAAATTCTTTTCGTATGTAATATAATAGGTATAATGTGTAATATCATTTTTTTTTTGTTTATTTTGGCGAATTATGAATTTTTTATTTTTTGTTCATATTTTTGTTAAATAGGTGCCCGAATTGAAATTTTCATCATCATCTCAAACTGTAATCGACTTTGTATTAAAATATGATTTATAAATTCAGTTCAATTTAATAATTTTAAATCGATTTTAAAATATTATTTTTCATTCAGAAACCCGAGAACTTCATACACAATGTTTTAGTCAATTCAAATTATTTAGTCCATTGTTTGATATGAAGTTACATAAAATTTGATCCTTGAATATGTACAGACATAAGTTTTTGATTCATGACTATGATACGAAGTCTGTGAAAATCTTATATTCATTTTAATTTAATGGCTAGCATAAAAAATTAGCATAACGAAAGCTATTGATTCTAAAAAAAAGAATTTAAATTATTTAGCACTATCACCTGACAGTAAAATTAGTTGAATAGTTTATTAGTGATGAATCAAGATTTGTAAAATTTTAATTTTGATTCGAAACACCTGTTTGCAAATTATTTTGATCTGTTTATATTTTATTTTTCTATTTTTCTTAAAAGTTTTTTTTTGCAAATTCAATGAAAATTCAAATTTCACTCACTTTATAATCGATAGAATATAAAATTTAATCTTTTAAATTACACTTTAATTATCCATTTATTACAGATACAAATAAAAATTTAATGAAGAACTATTTTGGCGAACTATGCCAAAATTACATACAATATTGGTCAGGGGGCTGCAACGATGCTAAATGATAAATATTTTTAAAGTACTTTTAATTTGTTTGAAGTAAACTCAATGGCCATTGATATATAAAATTACAAATAATCTTCATTGGTGTAATAAAAAATTTATTTCAATTACATTTTAAATTAGTTAAAAACTCAAATATTTTTCCATATAGTGATCAAGATATTTTTTTAATTGAATATCACGTTCTTTTTTTTGAACGTTAAGAATTTTTTTCTTCAAATATTCTTTTTTTTAATTTTAATAAATTGAAAATTTTAATCTATTTTGATTTTTTTCATTTTACAAAAAGTAAATTTTTCGAATAATGTAGCTGTATATTCAAATTTTTGTTTTGAGAATTATTATTTTGTGAAAAAAATATTTTTGTAATCTCAAAAATTTTTCTCAATTCAATGTTTATTAATTTATTTTGATATTTGAAATTTAAAGACTAATCAGGATTTTTGAATGTCCAAAAATATTTTACGAGATTATTTTCTCAAATTTCTTTCTCCTTTGCCAATGGTTAATAAATTATCATTTTCTCTCTTCAGAATTTTTTATTTTTTTGAATGATTTTATTCGAATGTCTGTGCTTTTCAAATTTACTAGTAGTGCTTAAGAATGACCGAGATTATATGGATTGATGACTATGTATCGAAATTCATTTATTTTTATTGATACACATTATTTTTCAAATTTAAGTTTTCGAGACTAATAAATAGAATTTTATTATTTATTTATTTAAATTTGAGGCAAATACTTAAATAATTTTTTAACAATGTAAAAGTTACAAATAAAAAGTAACTAATGAAGGTTAAATAAAATATATATTAGTAATTGATTAATTTTCTTTTCTTAAAAGAAAGAAGAAGCAGATATGGCTGAGCATATTAATTTAAACAATAATTACGGAAAAGAAATCGGAAAAGATTTCAAGAGTGAGGTGCCTAAAACTTCAAATATGCCTTTGGATATAAATATTTATGCTACTCGAAAAACTGTGGCACAAGGTAATTTTTTATTCTATTACTAAAAATATACTAATTTTTTTTTTTGCAGGAATGATTGATATATGTTTGATGATGTCGAATTCATCGCAACTCAAATATGTTCTTATAAACCCTTCTGCTCACAAATATTTTGAAGTAACAGTTTCACTTATAACATTGTCACTAATTTTACAGGTAATTAAAATATTTATTATCATAATCAAACAAATAATTTATTCATTTTTTCTGGTCAAAGATTTTAGTAGGAATTATTTTAATATTCTTAGGGAGATGGAATTTGAACTTCAGAGGGGATCATCGTAAATGTGATATGGCAAATAATTTGGTGATAATAATTATTTTTTTGATTACAGGTACATTTCGAATTAAATTTTTCTTTTTTAAATAAGAGTGAATATTTTTATTAATCGTATTTTTCATACGTTGAAGTTGTAAATGTTTTGATAAGCTCATTCAGCAGTAATGGACCTGGAAAGCAATTCTTTCCTTCTTATACGATAAATCAAAATAATCTCCCAGCGGCTGCAGTTCCATTATTGAAAGTTAGAGAAAACAAATCTTGAAACATCAAATTTTTTGAGACTTATTTGTCAAAAATGTCGAATGTTTTATTGGATTCAAAATAAATTATACATGTCATGTAAAAAGATGTTAAAAGTACAATCAATAAGGCTTAAAACTGTAAATGAGTTTGAATAATCATACATTATCATATTAAAAAGAATTTTATACAATTATTATATTACATAAAAATTTTTGTTTTAAAACTTATCTTAATCATCGACATTGTATTCTATCAAATAGAATAGTACAAATTCAAGATAATGAATGTGTGAAAATTCGATAATCATATAAAACATTGTATATAAAAATATATGTAAAATCTTTTTCTTTTTATGATTTTATCAATAAAAACAACAAACAAATCTACAACCACCTACAACTCTACATATAGCTCAAAATATCACGTCATTAAATAAATCAAATAAAATATCAAATAGAATATTAAATAGATTGAATAAGAAATTATTTATAGTTATATAAACTAGTTTTCTATTTCATTTACTAGATTTTGTTGATCTTCTTTGATTTTTTTGATAAGTTTACGTTTCCAGATATCTGCTGTGTGTATTAAGAGCATGAGTATCAATGAAATAATTGCCATAAATAAATTTATATAGGTAAACATCATCGGTGCTGTATCGATAAAATGACCAATGACAATAGGTACAAATATAGGAAAGAGTACACTTGAAAACAAAAGATAAAGTTGCACAGTATTTGTGATTACTATTCGATTTTCGATATAACTTAAAATTAGAGGGTAGGTAGATGATAAGCCAGATCCAATAACGATCATGGCTATCCAAGTAATTAATTTTGAATGAACGGCAAAGAATGTCAAAGTGACGTAGCCTAAAAGTATCATAAAAAAATTGAAGAAGAGTAATATTTTACAAGTAATTTTAAGAGCAAATACAATAGTGAATAATCGACCAGTGGCCATTGACATATAAATGACCGAAGACATGAAAGCCGCGTCCGTCTTTTCTATTTTAAGTTCACCTTTTGATAAAAAGCTAGGCATAAAAAGACCAGTTGCATTATCAACACAAGAATAAATTGATAATAGTAGACCAGTAATACAAAGAAATGTATAATAATAAATTTTAGGCAAATTAATTTGCTGGCAAACTGTTTCTAATTTTTGGTTTTTTTTCGATGATGAAGAGCTAATATTATTGGCACTTGACTGTGAAATCTCGTGTGAACTTAAAGATGATGTTTGAGTGTTTTGAGTCTGTTCGTCCGGTAATTCAATAATTTTTTTTGATTTTTGCTTGGCGAATAATTTGCGTTTTTCTGGTATGTACGGCTATTCGATTTAAAATGAAAAACTATGAAAAATTGATCGCTCAAAAGTGTAGTATAATTCTAAAAATAAAAAAATACTCACATAGAATATTTGTGAGGCTATCATTATAATGGCTGAGAGTATTAATAGACATGCAACAATTGAATATGGAATAAAAATTCGCGTTTGAAAATTATCTGAATCACATTCATTAGATGAATTATTGATTGCTTTACCCATTGTCGTTTTTAATATTTTACTTATAATTGTTTCATTACTTTTTGGGGCTGAAATAATCGAAATTGGTTTAAAAATATAATTAGCTAAACCTGTAGGATTATTTGAATGATTGGATGGTGTTGTAGAATTGTGAAATTTAGATAGATAAGGTCCAACGATTAAAGGTCCAAATATAGTGCCGAATGTGAATGCGCCATGGGCAATTTGCAAATAAATTTTTGAATTAAGACTAAATAATTCAAGTACAACAAGATTCGTAACGGAATCTATAAACGCAGAAAAAAATCCTAAAATAAAATAATTAGTTAATTATATGTAAATTTCAACAAAAATTATAAAAATAACTTACCACCAAACACAGAAATAATCCAATATTGTGTGAATGATGTCAAGAATGGTGTAATAGAAGTAATTATACCAACAGCAAATACTGCAATTCCATATTGAACTAGAATAAGAAAAAATTCTTTAAAATTTGAACATTCATCGAATATTTAGACATACATTGACGATGACCAAATATTTTGAATGAGAAACTGACAAAAATAGTTGATATACAATATATTGAATTTTTAAGTGACATGGCAACTGAAATTTTCTCTGAAGACGTATGGAGAATTTCAGCTAAATCTGACATTGCAGGACCTAGTAAACTATTTTGACAACCCTATACGAAAGTTATATTAATTAGTTATCTTAACTCAATAATCATCAATAATAAAAATTATATAATTTGACTTAAATTTACTTACATAGATTAGGTAGATTGATGAAAATAATGTAAGAAGATAATATTTGAGTGTATTACTTGGTGTCTTTCTTTCGACATGATTTGCATTATTTGCGCTCGAAGTAATACTACTATCAGTTTCAGTTTCACCAAAATTACCTTCTGTATAAGTTGATGTCGGATAATTATTTATAATTTGACTTAAAACATTGAAATTATCTTCAAAAATACGAACATCATTCGCCACCGAGCTTTCATTATCACGTGGCTGTTGCATTATTGATTAGTTTTAAGAAATCTGATCTAATATTTCAAAAGATAAAAAAATTAGACCTAATTTAAAAATCACAATTAGATGTAAGTGTAATTTCACCCAAATTTTATTATCGTTTTATTTTATTCGATGAATTGAAGAATAAATAATAAAAGGTGTCTAAAAATTTTTGAAATTCATTGAATCTTTAAAAATCATTTTTTATCGAAAATTTCGAATATAATAAATAGCTATAATTATTTTTTAATTCATTATTGAAAATCTTATCAGAAATATATTTTAAAACTACATAACATTAAAATTAGCGCAAAATGCTGTAAAATGATTGAACAAGATATAATAATTCAGCAAATAAAATAAATGCAATATAACTTTTAGCGTACTGTTTTTCGTAATTTAGTTCAATTCATTAATTTTGACATTTCAAACGAGAAATGAACAATAAAAAGAATATATATGTGCAACAAATTATCGTATTATATAAACGTGTAAATAATGAATATATAAAACACTATTCGCACGTGAAACATTAAATTCCTTTACAAAAATCATACAAAAATCTATTACACCTAAATTTAAAATCTCACCTGGTTTGATAAAAATTTAATTTTTTTCTAGTTAATTTAATTTATTTCCGCTAGTAAATCATCTCAAATATTGAATACAAATTCAAATGCTGAATTTAACTGTATTGAAATAAAAAAAAAAAACTGTTTTCTCAAATTTAGGCATCGATTTTGTTGAAAATTTCAAAAAATGTTAGAAACCACCCACTGCTACTATTTGCTTTAAATAGATGAATTTAGTTTATCTCAAATAGAATTTGTAAAGAACGAAATCAATAAAATAAAAAATTAGATGAAAAACAAAATATGTTGAAAATCGTCTATTTTTGAGTGTTGAATGAATAAAGAAATATATTGATTGCATTCGAAATTAGAAAATAATTAGAAATTAATATTTCTAAAAAATTAAATATACATTTTGAATTAGAATCTAAAATCAAGTTTTAGAATTTCAAATAACAGATGATACATATCTGAAATTCGATAATGAAAATAATTCTAAATAATCTTATCAAAGTTATTTTCAAAAAAAAAATATTGCGAAAAATGTCACGAATAAACTTGAAATTTGAAACTAAGAAATCAAATGATAAATGAATCAAAGAGATGAAAATAATTAAATTTTTTAGATAAAATAAATGTAAAAGTGTTCAATAAATTTTTAGTTTTAAAGATTTTACAAAAAGAACTTTGATTTTAACCAAATTTCATTACATTTTCAAACTTCAATTATTGAAATTCAAAATATTAAACACAATAGGAAAAAAATATACAAAAAAATACGTATAGAATAGAAATGAAAAGCGATTAATTAAAATTAATTAAAATTTCGATAATTCAAAAGATTGATTATAAACTAAAAATGAATAATATTGAAGTAAAATATTCGACAAATTGAATAATTCGATTTCAGATTTACGAAAACTTGATTGTAAAAAATGATTTCACATATATGTTCAATTAAATAAGAAATAATTTATAATTACACTGAATAAAAAATTGATGTAAAATAAATAAAAATGAAGAATAAAATTTTTTTTGAGACACAAATACCGGGTATGTGACATAGTAAGCGTAATATCGCCAATTTTACGCGCCACTCCACCCTCAATTCACTTTTGAACGGGCTATACCTGTAAAATTATTGCTTATTACTTTAATTATTAAACTAGCAATGCTAAATGATCTATTAATACCTATTCGTATCAACCTGATTAGTTTATTCAATCTATAAGAGCAGATCTTGAGTAGATTGGTAAATTTTATTTATTTCTTTTCATTTAAATTCTAATTTTTCAAAATTAATCGATGGGTAAAAAAATTAAGGAAAATTTAATACCAATTGCAAACAATTATTTAATCATCAATAAATGGAAATTATTTGATGAGAATAGATATAACAATCGATTTCAGTCAGCGATTTCACTTTTATCTAAATTTAATAAAAAGTGTTCATTAAATAACGAATGGAAAAAGTTTTCTATAGTTTCAATATCAATATGCAAATATTGTTCAATATTTACTTTCTAATAAATGATTATATAAGATGAGTCGCAATATAAAAATAAATGAAGAAAAATCTAGTCACTCTTTTTTTTCTCAAGTAAAATTGAAATAATACTTATTATAAATAAACATCATAAAAAGAAAATTCTTTAAAAACATATATGATTTTTATTGTTATATCAATGAAATCATTAACACAATCATGTAAATAAACTACTTTCAAATTCAAGACACCTACAAAATTCATCAATGAAGTTAGTACCCTATATTTAATAAATAATTTTCAGATAATATCGATTAAAAAATCATAGCAAGAACTTTACCTTTTGTCTGAGTTTCAAAGAATATAAAAAATGAACCAAAATTTAATTTAGAAAATTGTTAAAAATATTAATCGAAAATTTAGGGTTAATGAATAATATGTTTTGTTTCGTAATTCCATTAGATATTTTTGTTTATACACTTTTACAAATTTTTATTCTGCAAATGTTGTCAAAAAAAAAACGGCGCAAAATTTAAATTTTTAAACATTTCAGATTACTTGTTAACTAGTTTTTATAATTTTTTTTAAATTTTGTTTTTAATGAAAGGATTTATAATTTTATTACTTTTTTTTGAAACTTATTGAATGAATTAATTCATTTGAAAAATTATAATGTTTTTTTTCTTAATTGCAGTCAAAAAATTACAAAAAAAAAAAGAAATTTTTTAAAAATTTCCTTTTCAATACATGTATCAAATATAATTGATCAAAGTAAAGATATATTTTTTTTAATCACTTTAATATAAAATTGGTGTTGAAAAAGGCTAAGATTTTATTTGATGTGATAAACACCAATTTCATAATCTGATTATCTATAAATCATATTTAGGATGTGAAATTCTATCAATTTATCATTGTTTAATTTCAAATAATGTTTCGAAGTCTTTTTAACTTTTTAAAGATAAGAAAAAAATGATTGAAATTTTATATTTTTATAATTCATTTTGAATACTTAAATGAATAAATATTTGAATGAGATAAATTTTTTTTATTTGTAAGAAACCATTAAACTAAGAATGAAGATAATTGCTGCCGACATTAATATCAATATTTCTAAATTTGATTTTCTGGAAAGCACCTCAATATTATCTCGATAAGTTGGAACTTGTGAAAAAAAAATCATTTCTTTATTGCATGTATTGAATATTCACTATAATCTCTTTTTCACCTATATTTTTCATTTCACAAAATAATAGTAATAATAATTAATTATTATTATTATTCAAAAGACATTCAAAAGAATCGAAAATTAAGCGCTTTGATTATTATAGTTCATAAAAAGAAAATAGAGAGCGCTTTTATAAAAAAATTTATGAATATAACTTTGATATCAAACCTGTTTTACCTTAAAAAATTTAATAAGGACAATTTATTGCATTCGATTTTTTTATTAAGTAAGCCACTTAATTAAAAACTCAAGAGTTTGATCATATAAAAGACATACAAAAAATTAGTGAACAGAAAGTTTTTTTAGAGAACAATTTCTTGATTTTCTGGCACTCTTATGATTAGGCTAATTTCGAATTCATTTCATCTTTTAGAGCTCATATTTGAATTTTAATCTAATCCAGCCTAAATTATCTCATTTATTTATTTATTTTGTTGATCTTTCTCTTATTTAGTTGATTATAACAAAATAAGATATCATCTTTTAAGATAAAAAAGTTTTAATTTTGATTGAAATTTTTAAAATCTTCTAATTAAAACAAAAAAAAGAATATTTGAGTAAAAATAATATTGGAAATAAATTTTTTATGTTTTCAAAATTTGTTCGTTTTCAAGCATATTCGAAATTTGAAATTTGTGTAGATCATGAAAAAAATTTGAAAGTAAGTTAATTTTAAACGAGTTTAAAAAAATATTTCTGAAAAATTAAGAAATTATTTTCAATCTGAAAATTAAAATATAAGTTTAAAAAAAAGTTTCAATAATGGTGAAAAAATTGATTTTTTTTAGATGAATGAATCCGAATAGATTCGATGGATATGATACGAATGTTTGAATTGTTTTTCAGTGTGGAATAAATTTAAATTTTTTATTCCCAAACAAGTCATTCAACAAGTCACTTGCCACTTTTTTTTACATCTTTAGATCTGCTGACGTTTTTACATGATATTTCAAAATTCAAAATTTATTAACGATTCAGTGATTTTAAATTTAAAAAAATTTAAGAAAAAATGATTATTTGATCGTCCATCTCAACCTTTCATCAAATGAAGTCAGATTTTTAAATGAAAATCAAAAAAATGAAAAAATTGATCTCAAAAAATTCATAATTTGAAAAAAATATTCTGATTTTAAAATAAATCGAAATGGCAAACCATTTGTACATTTTGAAGAAAAATTTAAGTGTATCAATTAATCTCTTTCTTTTGATGTGTTGGTCCGAATTTCTATGTTAGTATCATGATTTTTTTTTTTAAATAAATTTCTTTTGTTAAATTTCCAATGATAAACTCTAAATAAATTTTTTTTTGTAATTTTTTTCTGATTATATAAATTTCGAATTGAATTTGATGAATAATACCAAATAAATTTTAATTGAAATTAAATTTATTTCAAAATATTTATCCATATTGACCAATGAAGAATGAATGTATTAGTAAATAAATCAATTTCAGTAAAATTAATAAAAAATAATATCGTGAATCGATCATATAGGTTATGAAAGTCCAATGAATCGTTTTTGAATGATTTCCTTGATTCACAAAAGATTAATTTTTGCGTAAACTGTAATGATTTGAATCACAGATTGATTTACATTTTTGCATTTTTGAAGTAATACAGAATGCGCTCTCTTTCATTTCTGATGAATTTTTTTATCTCGCATGGTGTTCTGAATATATCTTGTTTTATAATAAATTCAATAATCAAATATATATATAATTTCAAGATTTACCACTTCTTCGACAATAAAAATTTTTCGTTTTCATCATAATACTCATTTATAATTTGAGTTTTGATTTCAAAAGAAATTTTAAAATTCACTAAGATAAATAGTGAATACTCTTTATAAAAATTTATTAATTGATTGTTTTTGATCTATCAAGCATTGAAAATTTGATCGTAACTAAATTATGAAGCATCTGTCAATAATTTTTTAGTTACAATTTTAAGTCAAAAATTTTATGATTCAGATATAAATATTTTTGCTGTAATATATATCTTTCATATGTAATATTTATATTTTAATTTGCTCATTATCATTTATATTCATAATTTAATACGATAAAATTTTCATTCATAAATTTGAATAATATTAAAAAATTTTTAGTTTTAATATTTTTAATCGTGTTAGCAACATTCATAATGTATAAAAAGATTTTATATAAATCATAATATATTATTATAACGAATTTTGTTTAAAAGTAATTAAATATTTTATTCAGGTACTAGTATATACAATTATCATACCTTAAAATATTCTATTGTAAAATTTTGTCTACATCTATTTAGAAGAAATTCATTTAAATTTTTTAGGCTGATAAATTTGTCCATTAATTTTTTAGAAAAAAAGTAAACTAGCTCGATTGAACTACTTTTCGAAAATAGATAATTCATTACTATTAATTAAATTCACTAAAAATCTACGCACTCCAATTTTTAAAACTTTTATATTACCTTTTATGATTTTGATATCAATATTTCACTCTCAGGCAACTGAGAAAAAACATAATTTGTAATAATTAAAAGCTACAGTCTATGACTTATGACTTTGATAGAAATCATTAAAAATTCTTACGTGATTCGCTTATAAGTTTTATATAATAAATAATAATATTGTTTAAATGATACATCTATAATAGCGACTAATCGTTTAATACATTAAATAAATATAGTTGCGAATTGTAATTATTAAAAATTCGAAAAATAAAATTAATTCTTCATTCGGCAAAGAAAAATTAAAATTAAAATTTATTGTGATTAAAAAAATCTAATGAAAATTAATTTTTAGATGCATACGAAGTTAATTTATTTGCTCCAATTGATGCTATTAATATTCGAGGTAACGTAACATTTTATCAATATTCAGAAAATTCACCTGTTAAAATATCAATATATCTCGATTACGTGAGACCACCAAAGCTGCAAGATTATGTAGAGAAATTTGAATGGTAAGTTTCGTAAAAAATTTTTCTTTTCTACATAAAAAAAATTTGACTAAATAATATAAATTATCGATAAAAGCCTGAACCAATATTATTTTATCATTATTTGTTCGAATATTGGTTATCAGAATTGATTGCAAAATAGGCATTGAGAATTTTTTTTCAGTCACATTCAAATATATTATCACTGAATAATTAATATAAAATTTAACTAAGTAAATAGAAAAAGCCATACAATTAAGTTTGAATATAAATTTTTGAAATTAATCCGAATAGCTAATGATTAAATCTAATTTGAATATTATAGTTTATATATACTTTTTCTTTATTTTAAATAGATGATGCAAATTTAATTAAAAATCGTAAATAAGGCAAAATTATAAGATTTTAAATTACTTGTATTGACCTACAAGAATTATTAATAAAAATTTTATTATTTTTTTAATAAAAAATTACAGGTCAATTTTTGCAAATCCTGTCATTTTCGGTACTGGTCCAAATAATTGTAATCGAAACGAGTTGGGTCGAATTGAATTTGAATTATCTAAAAAACATGGTGAAATAATAATGACAAATAAGGGAAACACTTCATCATTCACAAATCATGAAATTAATCTTCAAGGCAAGTCATCAATCTGGGGCAAATCTCTGTACATAAAATCAACAAGTTCTAATCGTAAGTATGAGTTAAGCTGCTCACTTTAAATTCTAGAGCAAAATTTTCGGTGATAATTCCATTTGCGATGAATTTACAAGTAAATTGAATTTTCAAACTATTTTGTGAGAAAGAATTGCTTTTTTATTTTTAATTTTGTTTATTTACAAATATTAAGTCCTCGATAACTAATAATAATATTTTTATTTACTAATAATTTATTGAAATATAGGAATACATTTTAATATGAATATAAATAAAAATATTCTGTAATAGTTTTGACATTGATTTCAATTTTTTTTTTGTTCATTACTTACTTTTACGCAATTCAGAGAAATTAATCAATATTATTTTATTTTAATTTTTCAGTAAAAGAAACTTGCACGAATATTATGGACATAAAAGGCAAAACTTTAACAGCTGAAGCTCAATTCGTCGGAGAAATAAGTGGTTTGGTAATTTATTAGTTTTAAAAATTTTTTCTTGAAAGACCATCTGAATTAATAAAATTTTAAATTAGATGTTTATTATTATTAAAAAAAAAATTTCTTTGAAAAGGTTGTTTTTAGGGAGAATGAACGGAGAGAAACATTAATCTATAGCAATTTGTACTATACTTCAGACGATTATAAAAGTTCTTCGAAAAATGATTGGAAGCTTTATACAACAGACATATTTGATCGAAAGACAAGTCGAAGCTGTCATCATTTATCGATTTTACTAGATCCATTCAATATCAAAGATGATGAATGCAGTCCAGATAATCATTTACATTGCAAAATGGGTGATCTTATCAAAAAACATAAACAACTCACAATAGGCGCCCAAAATAATCGATTTTCGAAGCAAATATTTCTTGACCTGTCACTGCCTCTTAGCTTCATTGAGGGTACTAGTCGTAGTGTTTTTATGGTAATCATGGAAAAAGCAAATAATCAGAAAATATTCGCTTGCGCGAAAATTAATATCATACGTTCGAAAGAAGTTAAAGCTATAATAGATCAAGATGGAGTACAAGGGTATCAATCGATTTATTATTTATTTAATTTTACGTCAATTGAACTCTTTAGACATTTAAAATAAACTAGAAAAATTGCATAAATTTTTTTCCTCGTTTTTATTCAAACAGATTTTTTCAATTTACTCAGCAACATTGGCTTGACCCGACCATAATATCAATCAAGTTAAATAATCTTCAAAAACGTGGAAAATTTTATTCAATCAACGAATTTCCATTAAAACCAATGATTTCGAAGAGTCAATTTGTCTGCGACCCTCAAGTAATTGGATCAGTGTATAACCCGACTAATATAAGAATATTGAAACAGGCTCAAGTTGGCACAAACGATGAATTTGCGATTGGCGATTTGAGCGGAAAATTTGGTGTTCTTAACAGTTCTGAAAAAAATTATTTGGCGAGTCATATTGACTTCAATGCACCATTATTTGGTGTTAATTCGATTATAGGTAGGTTCTCATTGATTTTAATATTTATTATTTATAAACTATTATTACATAATTATGATAATTTAAAACAAAAAATTAGTTTTTAATAAAAAATATGGAAATTAAATAATCTAAAAAATGATTATTAACAAGTAAATATACATACTAACCAATATAAATCAAATAGAAATATTCATATAGTTTCACATTCTTTTTTTCAAATAAACCCATTTTTTTGTTAATGAAAAAGATATTAAATACAAGTGCAATTTGATTATTCTTTGGATAAATTTTTAAAAAATTACTAAAGTCTTTTTGTAAAAATTTAAATAACGTTAAAACTTTTTTATTAATTTTGAAAATATTAATATTGAAATAGGTCGGTCGATTGTGATCAGAAACGCAGATGATAAGAATTGGATTTGTAGTAATATAGGTTATCCTGGAAAAGTTTTGACTGCTTTTGCAACATTCTATTTTCCAATTTTTGGTCAGATTATACTTAGACAAGAGCTCGATAAAGCAAATAGTGAGACTACAGTTCTTGTTGAATTATATTATTCCAATGGACAGGCGAATAACACTATGAATCATGATTGGAAATTACACGAAAATTTTGCAGGTAGAGACTTTTATAATTGGTCAAAACGATGCGACTCAACTGGTAAAGTATTCAATCCTGTTAAAATTGGACAATTCAAATATAATCAAAAGTAAGTGTTATGTTTTTGAAAAAAAATAAAAAATTATATTTATGAATTATTGTCGTGAATTTCTCTAGATGCAACAGGAATAATCCGATGAATTGTAAAATTGGCGATTTGGCATTCAAGTCAGAACAAAAATTAAAAATTATAGCTGATCTTGAAACTCCCCCTTCAAGAGTTTTTTATACGGATATTCTTCTGCCTCTCCAAGGTGCGCATTCGGTGATTGGTCGTTCGATTGTAATAATGGACGATCAGGCACCCAAACAACGAGGAAATCGATTAGCATGCGCTACAATTTTTAGGAATCATGAACTTATTGCATCAGTTAGAGAATGGAAAACATCTGTTGGAGTAAAATCAAATGTATCGGGATCGATTGAATTCATGCAAGCTTCTATTTTCGATCCAACTGACGTGAAAATCAATTTGCATGGACTTAATAATCTAGCAAGCAATTATCATTTGCATGAAGTTTGGGTTCCAAGAGATCGACTGTTTCCTTGTTCTTCTGATTCAGTATACTCTCATTTTAATCCATTCGAATTAGATAGTTCAGTAGTTAGTTTGCCTGGTGCTGGAAGCAAAGATCAATATGAAGTTGGCGATCTTAGTGGTAAATATGGCTTACTGACAAATAAAACACACGAAAAAAAAAACATTTTGGATACAAGCCTAAATCTTCACGGTATCAACTCTATTGTAGGTAGATCACTTGTAATCAATAAGCAAGAAAGAAATTTTCAATGGACCTGTGGAACGGTGAAAAGTGAAATACATAGAGATGAAGGCAGAGAATTAATTGCTTTAGCTAGTTTTCATCATGAAAAAGACGAAATCGAAGGTTATGTACGTTTCAAACAGTTCGAATATAAAGATGGTAGTTTGTCGAATACTTGGATCGAAATATCACTTAAGCATAAAGGAGATTTCAATAGAAATGTGACCAACAATCATCGCTGGGCAATTTATGTGAATCAAGTTGGCGCTGACGCGTATATAGAAATGAAAAATGTAAAATGCTTAGCTGCCGGATATCGTTGGAACCCATATTTAGTCGAATCCAAATCTGAACGTTACACAAGAGATTGTAACATTAAAAATCAGTTACGATGTGAACTGGGCGATTTGAATGGCAAAATGGGCAGTCTGACGATTGATAATAAGGCAAAGATACTAGTTGATCAAAATTTGCCTTTGGTCGGCAATTTTTCAGTGATGTTCAAATCTTTAGTAATATTTGATAAAGATAATTCAGAATACGACAAAATTGCGTGTACTAATATTTTACCTGATATTCAATTGATCGGTAGTGTGACTGTAAAGAAAAATCCGAATTTCACTGTTGAAAAATTCATGATTCATATGCGAAAATTGTTGGTTACTAAAAAATGGCTTGTTGAAGCTGATCTAGCGAATACAAATTATATTCTCAAACAAGATTGTGTACAAATTACTGTTCGATTCTACGGAAGTGAAGCGTATAGACTTCAAATTGAATTTAGTAATCTTTTAAATTTTGGGAGTGTGGTTAGACAAGCTAATGGTATACAGGAAGTTGTACATACATTCTATAAACCGTGTAAAAGTTGTATGTATTTTTTTAATGTTCCTGATTTCGAAATTTCTAATTAAAATTATTCGAATTTTTTTTTTTTGCCTTTACAGTGGATGATTTGACGGAAGCAGGTTTAGATGGATTAAATTCGGCAAAAAGCTTTACATCATTTATGAATTTAATTTTAATGCTTTGTAATTTGACTTATTTTTTTAAATTTTCAATTTTTTGAATCGTTCATATGCGTAGCAGCCTACACAGTGTAAATAATTAGTTGTAAATAATTCAAAAAAAGTTTCCCCGCTTTTTGACTAATTTATCTATTTATTTTTTTATTTTTTCAATGTAATATTCCGAAAAATTACCACATCAAATACGCCATGTTCAATATGTATTTTTAACAAAATTGCAAAAGAGATATTTTAAGAAATTATATGCTTAATATTTACTTAATTAGTATAAAGATTTGAGAAAAATACAAAACATAACATTCTTTCATCAATTAAAATCGCTAAATTTTTAATTTTTTTAATTTGAAATTTCGAAATAAATAAAAATTTTCGTTTAATAATAGAAAAATTTTATGTATTTGAAAAATATTTTTGTGTATTTTAATATTTGAATATGTATATTTAAGTGCATTTGTTATTATAAAAATTACAATATTTTTTGTGAATTCAAAAAATCTATTTTGAAATTTATTTGGGTGAAAAGATGGAATTGCACACATCTTTGAATGAATCAAAAAAAAATCTTAAGAACTTAATACTTTGTTCCTTAAAAATTCTCCGAAAATTTGCACACTCAATGAAAGATCTCATCAATTTAATCAGTCTTTAAAGAGTTTAAATATATAAATTTTTTATTAATTGAAATTTTTCCATAAAAATTTTAGTACACTAATAAATAATTGAAGAAATGCATTAGTGGAAAATTAAAATCCTAATAATCATAAATTATGATACAATAATTTCAAATAAAAATTTTGTTTGAAATCAATTATTTGCTTTAATTAATTTTTTATATTCTGGCTTAAATTTTAAATTCAAGTTTTTGCTAAATAATTTTTCATATTACTATTCCATGCATATGATAAAGAAATTAGAAATTTTTAATTAAGAACTCAAGCTCATTAAACAAAGTGTTATTGCGCAATATTTAAATAATAGGTGTATATACACAAATTATTCGCGAGCATGAAGGTCTTGACATTCGAATGTTATCAATTTTTCAAGTCTTATGGGCACTAACCATATAAAATGATCTGGACGTTACAAATATTATTGTATTTTTTTAAATATATAGATAATATATGGATAAAACTTTCAATTGGCTTCTGAAGTTGAAATTCAACTAGTTTTTTTGTAGATAATATAAATCAGTAAAATAAAATATTTCGAACCAAATAAACAATAATGATAATTTATTAAATGTACCAAAATTAAAATTGTAATAGAATTAGTTGAAAAATATGAGAACACAAGATTGGATTGTAATCTTTAAAAATTAGCGCCCCAATATTTTTTTTTCTATGAAATTATTATGAAAAAGTTGATTTATTGAATATATTTATGCTATTAATTTTATAATTTATACTTATTTATTATGATAAAAGGCGATAATTTAAAAAAGAAAATCATAAAAGTTGGCAATTTGAAGGTGAAATCTTTAGAATATTCTGATTGCAATAAATAACATTTAAATAATTTAATTGTGTATATATGTAATAATTCAAATAAAAATTTTGAATTATATTGTTGACAAAGTCATTATTATTATCTCTATTTAACGCGCAATCGATTCCATCAATACAAATGATTACTTGATTTTTTAAATTTTAGCAAGTAAATTACATAATAATGTAAATTACATATTGTATAAAAAATAGTAATAATATGGTTTTCTTATTTATTTTATATTTTATCTGATCGAAATTCGATTATAAATTAATATTTGAAATTTTTCTGTACATTTTTAGTAGTGTAGAATAACTGTAAGTTTTAGTGAGAGAGTCTTTCATTTGATCCTCAATTATTTTTAAATGTAAATTTATATATTATTGGTCTATAAAGTTTAAAAGTCAAACATTAATATACAAGTTTAATTAAAATAATTAGTAAATTTATTAAATGGAAACTGAAATATATTGAATATTAAAATAATTTGTGGCCAAATTTTCATTCAATATTTTTTCACGAATTCGACAAAAAGTTTTTTCAAAAAATCAACTGATTTGACTTCTTCGATCAAAGAATGAAATTTGAACTAA
>BLXL01010072.1:10061-35458 GCA_023170135.1 Acarapis woodi
AATTGAACTTAGTATCATGAAGTATAAAATAAAATAAAATAAAATAAAATAAAATAAAATAAAATAAAATAAAATAAAATAAATCTTTTTTTTAATTTTTTTTTATCTGATCTTTTTTAGTTTTAACAATTTTACATAACAGAAAAATGTCTTTTCAAAAAATTTTAAATTAATAAAATTAACTTATTAGCATTGTTTTAAAAAAATATTTATTTGATGTCACTTTTATAAAAAAAGTGAATTTCTAAAGAATGACTTACCAGAGAAAGTTCTAAAATTTAACGATTATCAAAATATTTTTACAATATGCAAATTTTTACATAATGAAATGATTAAATCATTATCAAATTTTTAGATTGATAAGAAAAAAATCATTTTTTGTTGCAGAAAAATTTTTACCCAAAAAATAAGATTTTTGATTTTTTAAAGTATCAATTTCATTGAATGCAAGATCCATTTTTTGAGATTTCCAAAATTATTATTTATGAAATTTTTAATGTTTAGGTAAATATTGAGCAAAAAGGTGTGATAAATCATAAATGTGAAAATAATAACTCTTAAAAAGTCAGTTTTTTTGTTTTACCTTTCAAAAATGATAATTATTGTTTATAACTTGTGATATATTTCTATGCTCGCATTGTACTCAAATTGCATCATCTTGCAATTATACATTACTTATAATTTTCGTAATACTTTGAAAAAAATTCAAGAAAAAAATTCGGGTGAAGGAAGTTGCTTATTTTTTGTGTTCATAGACGAAGACGACAAGTCGCCAAATTTCCATTTTTCATTCATGAAATTCTCTCTTTGGTTCAATGAACTAAATTTCGTAAAAAAATTTTGCCACTGAAAACTTTTGAGAAAACACGGAAAGCATGCGCTTATTTTGCGAACTTGACAGCCAGAGCGCGGCGATGATTGATTGACCAAAAAAAAAAAAAGAAAAAAGAAAAACGATCGAGGCAATGTGTAGCTACGAGTATTAGAGGTTCAAAAAACAGAATAGACTGAGTTTCATATATTCCTATAAAATATGGTTATGTGCTTAGCCTGGTTTAGTTAGAATTTAGTTAAAATTGATTAATTTTAATTATGTTTCGTTGAATTCGATTAGGCTGACTAGGCAAAAACTTTATCAGCGAAAAAAAGAATTCGCTCCTTCAAAGTTTAAGAAAATAAATTTGGTAATTCATAACATATTAGTCTGTTTCAGTTTCAATTAAACTTCAAAATCCTATTAGAACGCTTTTAAATAAAATCTGAAGATTTTTCAAACTTTTTCTTTTTGAAAAAAAAATCTTTTGTTTCTATGATAATTATTTGAATTATTTAAAATGTTAAGAAAAAAGATGTTCTTATTTTATACGATATACTTTGAACTTTTGGTCATAATTAGATTTTTGTCTTTGAAATTTATAAATTTGCAATCTTCAATTGAAAAAAAAAATGTTCATATCAACAAAAAAAATTGTAAAATTTCAGAATTTTTGAAATTTCTAATTTACCTTTTAAATTCAATTCCTGAAATCTCAGATGACTGCTTTATATCACCTTTTTTTCATTTGCTTCGACTTATAAATTTTTAAGTTTATTAAAATTTGATTTGTTAGACATTAATCTATATCATGATTTTTTAAAATAAAAAAATTTATTTTTAAGCACGCACATCTTCTTTAATGACTTGTTTAAATATTAGATATACTAATATAGGGATGTATGCAGATAAATGCCATCCTCTACATAAATTAATGTAATCATATGAATATTTCTCTATAAAATTAACTTATGATTAGCAATTCTAAAATTCTAGAATTTTTATAGAAAAAATTGTTACAAAAAAAAAACTCATTTTAATCAATATTAAAATCAGTCAAAAAGCGATGATTTAAGTAACTAAAAGAGTTTGATATTGTAGAATATGAAAAATTGTATTCAATCATCAGATTAATCACTTCATTTTTCTAAACAGAAATCGGCACTGGAATGGTTCCAAATGCGCTACCAGCACCACCTTACAACATCCCATACAATATGATGGATCCAAGTCAATACTAGTTGAATTAGCTCAAATGAGAGCTGAGAAGAAGACGATTGATGAAACTAGTTCAAAATGTTGTTATCTAAAATCTATATTTATATATATTATATTTGATTATATTGAAATTAAAAAGTATAAATAGGATATATATGTTAAGCGTCAGGTAATCTCGAGAAAGCGGTCAAATAAATCTCTCGATATCGTACAACTAATAGCCCAATCAAAAATTATTTGATAGACAAAGTTGACTTTGGTAATTTTTTAACTAGTACAAGAGATAATTTTAAAAAAATTTTTTCTTAATCATAAATCTACTGAAAATATAATTGGAAAATTCAATTATTCGGAATCTCTTCTCAATGAAAATTAAATAAATTTTAGTATTCAAAAAAAAGATTCACATTTTAATTGGCAAATGAAATGGACCTTTTCTTCTATCAAAAGTAATATATTTTTACAAAATTAAAAGAATTATATGCCTTGACACACAGGTGTTTTCCAACAATGGATACCTATACTCTTTTTTTCTTCCCAATTATTACATGCATTAAAGAATTTTGATAATAATTTATATACTGCTACAAATTAATCAAAAAGAAATGAATAATTTAAATGAAATGGAATTGAATGAGTCAAATAAATCAAATTTTGAATCGAATTAATTAAATATCGTTTTCGATCTGATAATCGTAAATTATCTAGTTAAGTTAAGATTGACCTTCATCAAATGGTGAAAAAAAAATTAATATAGATATCTATGACCCAAACTCGAGAACCTACAAGCAAATCATATTTATCAAGAAAAAATGCATGGTTTTAAGATTAAATCAAGCACAAGGCATTTAGAAGCACAATTTAAATTTGTTTTATAAATACAAGATCAGCAAATTATCAACCTTGGATCAATAGCGTTCACTTATCGAATTTCTGAAGTTTAAAATTTTTAGCAATTTGTAAATCATCATTTTACCTATTCATTCAAAAGTTCTGCAAATAATACCTGATTTCAGGACACAAAGGATAGATAAAATTGTTTTGCTCTTATTTCCCTATCGAAAATCATTACGTTTACCATCAATAAGTGGGCAAATTAACGTTACATGAACAGTACATAATCGAATATTGTATGATACAAGCTAACATTTTAAATAGGGATAACTATTCCCAAATTGTAAAGACATATTTTTACACTCTTGTTTTTCACTTGCACCTTCTTACAAATGCTTACAATCGTTTTTGAGCGAACAATGTTTCTTTCGCGCTATTTTATTTTCTTCTCGACAATAAACTTTTTTGGAAGACAAAAAAAAAAAAGAGTTTACTCTAAAGCTAGCAATTTTATCATGAAACACAGTGAATCATACTGTACCTTTAGAGTTTTTGTACATCATTTTGTCCTAGTGCATTTTGTGCTGAATAGTATCAATAATGGTATACTATGGTATGCTATTTATATCATGTGATAGTCTAGCATTCAACACACACATCAATACACAATTTACTTTGTTAACTCTAATTTTATTTGTTAGCCTTATAGGCTGGTTTCAAATTTATAAATCGAACTTGTTCATCATTCTTATTGTCTCATCTTGTTCATCGCGCAACGCCATTCCCTCACCCAATCCTCTTAATCACCCCGAATTTCCCGCCACATCCATTTGTTCGAATTTGAATAGTACTAATTAAATGAAAAAAATTAAAAATAGTTTATTCCCAATAAGAATCTTTCTCGCGAAGAAACACAAATTTAGAATTATCGGTTGATGGTCATCCTAAATCCAAAACATTCTCTTAATTTAAAGAAAATTTAGTTTTATTTCAATTTTTTATTTTCAATTGATTTACCCGATGATCTTGCATTTTGACAAGGCAGAAAATAATGTATTAATTTACTTACACTTTTTCATACTAATTTTAGGCATTTTTGTTTGTAATTATTTTCATCAATCCATTACATCAGTGTGTGTGCTTTAGTCCTTTGACACAAAATTTTAAAAATGTTCTTTCTTTTTTGAATTTTCGCTCAAAGTCAACTGAGTTTTCAAGTAGAACTGAAAAAAAAATTCCTTTTAATTTCAAAAATTTTTTTATTTAATTGAGTAATGGACATAAGTGATAGAAAATTTCAGTGGACATTTAATTAAGTGCATTTTGTTCATCTCGAAAGTGCGTGTGCAAGTTTAGGGAATTTTGAAATTGTAAAATTTAAATTTTCCGAAAACGTTGTTAGAAATCTCAAAACAGAAATATTCTTCTCTGAGAGCACTCTTAGAAATTTTTGTTTCCAAGCTAAAATAAAAAATAGTGTTTTAATCAACAAGCAAAAACATTTTTATTTGATTTTCAGCATCTCTTAGACACTTCATACATTAAAATCTTACCGTGAATAATTCAACCTTATTATTACCTTTTATTAATATTATTACAATTGATTATAATTATCTGATTATTATCACTATTTTTTGATTATTATCTATAATAAAAACATATTTTTTAATTTAAAATTTTCGAAATTTTCGCTTCTTTTCTTTTTTTTTAAATCAAAACTACGAAAACATTTTCATTTTGTGGTAATTTTTTAAGAATATTTTTGAAATTTAAAACTAAAATCATTTATATTTTAAATGTTTTGACTTCAACTAAATGACCTAATTTTGTCAATTTAATTGAAAATCAGATCAATTAGATTTTTTTTTTATTTATAATTTAGAATTAATCAAATTTTAAAACTAAAACTTTTCATTCAAAAGCCTGCTTTGAGAAATAGACATTTCCCATTTTATTAAACGTTTAATTCGATCAAAATCTATTTTTTATTTGCACAGTGTGATTCGTTGAGAAAGTTAACATCTGTTTTATTTTTTTAATTTAATTTGATCTTTTTTTAAATGTATTCCACGCTTGAAAATTTTTCAGTACTGACGATTCATTTAGACAGGCATTAAAAATTGACTTGAATTGATTTCAATTCAAAAAATGATTATAAAAACTAAGTTTTTAAATTTGCTAATAGCTAATCGTAGTAAATTACTTTCGAAATTTTTTTTTAAGCATATCTTTTTGTTAATTTTATTGTTTAATTTTTTTTATACCTATTTAATTGAATCGGAATTTGTTCAATATTATAAAGTGCAAATTATTTGCACTTTGACTATTTTGTTACAAACGAACTTTTTAAATTTATAAATACAGCTAATAAATAATATAAGAGACTTTAGTTTATCTAAATTATTTGACCTTTAACTATAGATTTTTAATCAAAAATAAAAAGAAACCTAAATTAAAACAATAGATAGATTTTGATAAATTTATAGAAAATCTAAAAAAAAAAAAATTTTTCAGCATTAGCAATTACATATAGAGTTCTATAAAGATGAAGTCATGCATTTCAAAACTAATTTGATTATAGTAGCAAGCATTTTGTTCTCTGTTAGGTGTGAATAATATTCTCTGAATGTATTTAAGTTTTGAGTCAAATATTTTTCAAATGATCAGTCCGACAATGATTAATAAGCTAAGATTGTTAAGGTCATTAATGAGCACAATCAGGTGAGAAAACAAAAATACAAAAAAGTATTAAAAAATGGCTTAAAATTTCATCTAGCAACTAAAACAATAATTGGAGAATTTCCATCTTATAAAAAATTTTTTAATTTTATAATAGCGTTTAATTTTGTGTATAAAATATATTTTAAAAATTCAATTAATATTTTTATTAAAACAAATTTTTACTTCGATTTTTATCTCGATTTCATTCAAATTATTCATACTATTTGATAACTCTTTTGCTGTTTAATTTAACAGACACAGATAAGAAAAATCATTTTTAGTTTGCTCGAAAATTTACATCCAACATATTAAAAATATTCAGAATTAAATCTTAGAGAATATGCACTTGAAGTATTCATTCAATATCTAATTACATTTTAATTAAATTAATTATTTTATATCCATCTTTATGAAATTACTTGATAATAAAATTTGATCATTTATATACTGTAAAGTACTAATATTACATATAAACTATTATAATTATTTGAAAAAAAAGTTTCAATACTATTTTTTTTTAAAAAAGTTTGAAAATTTAAACTCATACTTCGATCTGTCGTTAAGGTAATAAAGTTTTTTAGGAAATTTGAGAATAGCTTATTTTCACAGCTTATTGCATTATTTGTATATAATACAGTCATCTGAATGAATCCATAATAGAGGTTTTAAACTTAAATGGAAAGTTTTTTTATTTTTCGTTCTTTTTGGACGATTTGAAAAGAACGTTTCTAGCATTTTTCATTTCGTATAAAGTCGTGCCAATCGCTCGAACAAAGATCTGAAATAAATGCATAGGAAACAGTCGAACATTAAAAAATTTACTTGAAAATGGATTTTTCAGTAACCTGTGTGGCCAAATAGAGTATTATTGTTTTTTTTTTTGAAGATTTATTTATGATTTTGTTTTCAATTACATAATTTTAATTTATTTTTTTCAAATGAAAAAAAAATTTTTTTTTAAATTTTCTACTAGAGTTTTATTTATGTGATTGCTTTTTGAATGAATCGGTTTTTATAAAAATTGACATATATAATCAAACTTAAACAATCCTTCGAAAGTCTAAAAAATGGAATCGCCTAAATTTAATAATTGTGCACTTCAATTCTCTAGTTCGTCTGAGGATGAAGAGTCAAAAAATTGTTTTCTTGATTCAAATAATGATGATCTAATTAATACTAGTCTTATCAAAAAGCCGATTCCGACTCCTCGAATCAAACACATGCAAACAAACCATAACCAGTCAAATGATTTTACCTCAACTAATTTTTTAGCATGCAAATTTAAACAACAATTTAATCAACGTAATGTAATTAAAAATCAACAGAATATTGATTCTACATTTACACCTCGAATGACAAATAGGCGAATATTCCTTGATAAATCGAGTTTCGTTAGAACCGGATCGTTGGATCGCAAATTACAGGAAGTTCGTAAATTAAATTTTTCAGAAATGAAATCACGCCTCAAACAACAGCAGCAACAAATTGAAAAGAAATTAATTAAAAAAAATATGCTTAAATCAAAAAATCAAAATAATTTAGATGATAATTTGAATGAATCGAATAATATTTTAGATAAAAAACGTGATGAAACAAACAATTTGAGTGAATTACCAAAATTAGATTTACATAATAAACCGCCCACACCGCCGCAACATAAAGGAATGATTTGGGAGAGCAAATTTTATAAGTTAGCATTAAATTCAATAAATCAAATTACATCAGAAAGTATAAACAGATATATGAAAAATGATGAGCACTGGTATCTGTCTAGTTGTAGCCTATCAGGTGATTCAGTTGATAGCAATAATTTTGAAACTGATTTTCTTTACATTGATAAATTACCTTACTACAAAAATTTAAATCAAACCATAATACTAATCGATGATTCGAATGAAGATACTGATTCAATAGAAAACATGGAAGACGAATTCTACAAAGAATCTGCATTAAATAATACGAATGAATTTGATGACTATGATCTACCTCCAGATGCATATTTGAACAGATCAAAAGTCATTATTGCTGACGATAAAAATTTAAATCGAAACGATCATTTGAGGCAATCGAAATTTATTCAACGACAAATTGAACCGCTCGAAAAAAGTGGATATTTGTTGTGTAATAAAAACAAAACGTTCAAACAACGATACTTTGTACTCAAAAATAATTGTATTTTTTACTATAAAACACAAAGCGATGTGAAAAAAAATAAACTTAAGGGAACTATTCAATTGAACAAGGATGTAAATGTAATAAGAAATGAAAATTCATCCTCGTTTCAAATCGTAGAAATCAAATCGTCATCAAATCGAATCTATTACACTCTTACAGCTGATTCAGTTCTAACCATGGAAGAATGGGTTAGAGTAATCAAGAATTCGTTAAAACGTATATCTCAAAAAATACAAAACAAAAATATTGATTATGAGAGTTGGGTCATTAAGCGCAGAAATGGTTATTCAAAAAAATTTTGGTTAGTTTTAAAAGAGCGCAAACTATATTTTTATAAAAATTCATTGTCGCAAGAACCAGTGTCTTGCCTCGATTTAAGTGAATTTCAAGCGACCGAAAGTGTGCTTGAGAATTCGAGAAATTCTTTGATTACAAATGACTTATTAAGTGAATATAAAAAAGAATATGTAATAAGTCTGGAGTCCAATTGTAAAGATTGTAAAGAAACCATGAATTCAGTTATAAAACCAATCTATTTAGTCCTAAACGATAAGCGAATATTCAATAATTGGTTATATCATCTTACTATTTCAACAATTGAAAATTTATCTAATTTAACTGACTTTGAAAAGATAATTTATAAGCTCATGTCCATACCCACAACAAATTATGATTATATTGATCTAGATTCAAGTCCATTGTGGAATGATCATTTGATGATTCATTCAAAAGAAAATCTCGTTCAACCTCTTATCACTTTGGATAGCATTTCGCTTCGTAATGAAGCACTCAAACTTTTCAAATCTATACAATTATTCATAACCGTAAAAATAGATGCAAATTCAGGTATTGAATATCATTGTGCACTTGCACAAAGTGCATTTGATATCTGCTTTGATCATATTTCACTTCAAAAAGAATTATTTTGTCAACTCATCAAGCAGTCAACTATAAGTACATCAAAGATAGACTCTAAAAATTTGTATAATTTCACTCAATCGTTTCAACTTCTTTCATTGGCGATTTCGATTTTTGAACCAAGAGGTAAAATCTTTTGGCTTTTAAAGCATTTTTTGCGCCGAACAGCTAACGATGAGACAGAAATAGGTAGATATGCTATGTATTGCCAACGTTGTTTGGAACGCTGTTTAGCTAAGGGTGGTAGGGAGACAAAACCATCTAGATTGGAAGTACTAGGTATTTTATTGCGTAATCCTTATTACCATTCATTGCCATTCAGTATGCCTGTTTACTTCGCAAATGACAATTATATAGTGATTAGTTTCGATGGATCAACTACGATCGAAGAGTTTACCAAGCGAATTTGTGACCAATCTGATTTAGGGAAAACACACTCAACTTATGGGCTCTATAGTGATGATCCGATTGATTCTAAAAAAATTCATTTTTTACCAAAGAAAAGCAAACAAGGTGATGTAAAATTAGGTGATGTCATTTCAAGATGGGAAACGTCCTTGAAGAATAATAATTTAGGTAAATTTGAAAGCAAGCGAATAATCAAATTAATTTTCAAAAAGCGACTATTTTTACGTTCAAATTCGAAAAGTGAAAATGAAAAGGACAAGATGTTGACTGTGTATCAATTGAATAATGATTTATTAAATCATCGAATACCAATTATGAATGGAAGTGACATACCGGCCTATCTAACTTCTTTATTAATAGTTTTAGAAAACGGAAAGAAAATTGATTCCGAAGTAATTAGTAAAGGAATTGAAAAATTTTATCCTGATAACTTCAAGAAGGAACAAAATCGAGATGATCTCTACAATTTCATTGAATCTTTAATTAATAAGATGGATAATTTGAGCAAAAAAGATTGCATTAGAATCTACTTAAAGTGTATTAAAAAATGGCCTATTTTCGGTTGCAACGTTTTTGAAGCAACTATACTTGACACCAAACGCAAAGTTTACTTAACAGTTGATGAAATTTATTTCTACATTATGGATATTGATTTAAGAATTATTTCAAATTATTTTCTAAACAAATTTCTTAAATTTGGGCACAAAGACAACATTCTTATTATTTATTTGTTCAATAGATCGGATTGTGGTTCTATTTTATCAAGAGAAATGATCAGATCATCATTTATCAATTCATCAAATAGCTTCAATAACAATGAAAAACTTGAATTTCAAATGGACATAGATAGTTTGAATGAATTAGTACTTTTGATCGCAGATTATTTGAATATAGAGAGTTCGACGAAAATTGAAAAACTAACTAGTGATAGTACTGCAACTAGTAGTCATGTAAGTCCGTTCGAATTTTCTCCAACTAATGAATTTCCTAACTCAAGTTTATACGATATAAAACAATTTAACAATCTCAAAGAAGAAGATCAAGAATATTCAGAGATTTATTCACCTTCTTGCGAAAACAATAATTCAAATCATTCAATTCAACCATTTCCACCCAGTCTACCTTTACATAGATGTGCCAGTTGGGAAAAGAATCTTTATGAACTTTGCACATTAAATTTTAACAACTTTATTGAAAGCAATCAACAACACGAACTTGTATTTAATCAGTTAAAAGAAAAATTAATTAGTTCGAGTCAAAATGCAATCAAGAATCGAAATTCTTCAAGTTCGATGATATCGGGAGAGCATTACACCAATCAATTTAAGCATAGTGATCTGTCCAACGAATTTTCATCACTTGATATTAGCCAATATTCGCTGTCAAAAAGTTCACTAAATAAAAAAAGTTTGATTATTTCTCGATGTAATTCCAATAATTCATCAAGCAACTTTTTGCATGAAGAAAATCTAATACTTAAAGAAAGTTTACTAATTTTAAACAAAAAAATGAAATGGAAAAAGCGAATTTTTTTGATTCAAAATGATATGATTTATTATTTCAAGAATGAAAATGAACTTAATAAAGGAAAAAGCAAAGGAAAATTTAAAATCACTTCTAGAACACATATAGATGAGGAAGATCGTGCGTTTAAAGTTTTTGACAATCAACAATCGCCAATATCAATAACATGTGACAATCAAATTAAACTTAAACAATGTATATCTACGATTTCAAATTTAATTGAGAAAATGAATTTCAAAAATGTAGAGACACTCAACTCAATAATTGAAGGATGGATGACGGTGATTAAGAATGGAATATGCATAAGAAGATGGTGTAAATTAAAAGATAAAATTTTATTCTTTTACGAAGAATATAATGAGGCTATTCTTATAATAAATTTAGTCGATTATAATGTTCAAGAAGCTGAAAGTCACGATTACGAATTTGTCGATTGGACTGAAAGTATGAATATGAAAAGAAAGCAGGAGTTTAGTATTTCTATAGAATCGTCTGATGATCCAACAGATACTATTTATTTAGTGTTCGCCGACAAGAAAAATTTTGATATTTGGTTTTATCATTTATCGATGGCAAGTAATAAAGTCATTGATAGCAAACAATCAAACAGATATCCAGAAAGACAAGATACGATATTTGAACAAATAATATCAAAATTAATGAAAATTGAATTTGAAGATGGTTTAATTGGTTTGGAAAGTAGTTATTTGTGGAATGAACCAGCCATATGTTCTATAAATGAATCGATTAATCAGCCATTAACTACACTCAAATCGATTACCTTGAATGACGAAGCAATTAAACTCTATAAATCAATTTACCTCTTTTCGTCAATCGAGATCAGATCAAATGCGATCGATTATCACATTGCACTTGTTCAAGGATCAATTGAATTGTGTTTAGATTATACTGAATTGCAGAATGAATTCTATTGTCAAATAATTAAATTATCTAATTCTAATAGCAATTCGAAGAAATTAATGCGCCCAGAACAATTTAATCAAGAGGATCATTTTGCCCTACAAGCTTTGCAATTACTTTCAATTGTTGTTTCTATTTTCGTGCCTAAAGGAAAAATTCTCTGGTTTGTGAAACATTTTCTTAGAAGACAATCAGATGAACACAGCAACACTGGTAGATATGCCATTTATTGTGTAAAAGCACTAGAACGAACTATGCAAACTGGAAATCGTGAAGCAAAACCTTCTAGAATGGAAATACTCGGAATTTTATTGCGTAATCCATACCATCACTCATTGCCTCATAGTATACCTGTTCACTTTTTGAACAATAAATATTTAGTAGTTAGTTTTGATGGTTCAACTACAATTGAAGAATTCACCAGTCAAATTCTCAAAGAAATTGGTCTAAGTAATTCAAAAAAAGCCGAATATGCATTATTTTGTGATAATCCAATGGTTGAAAATCATGATCATTATTTACAAAAAACAATCAAAGTTGCAGATATTATTTCACAATGGGAACAATGTCTCAGAAAAAAATTAGGTAGATTTGAAAATAATAGAATACTTAAATTAACATTGAAAAATCGTCAATATTTTAAGAATACAAAAATAGAAAATGATAAGGAACGCCTATTTTTAGCATACAAAATCTGTGATGATATAAGGGATAGCAAATTCCCGATAAATCATGATCTAGCTATTCAATTTCTGGCCTTATTAATTCAGTCCGAATACGGTAATGTGGAAGATCATTCAAACAATAATCTTGATTGTTTAATTGAAACAATCACAGCCAAATTTTATCCAACTATACTTAAGTCCAAAGTACATTCAGTTTTTTTAGTTCATGATCTCAAATTAAAGTGGACGCAAATTAAAGACGCATCCTCAAATGATTGTATCAGAGTACTAATAAATTGTGCTAAAAAATGGCCACTTTTTGGATCTTTACTCTTCAGAGCTTATTCAACAAGGCCAATTAATGTCGAACTTACGCTATCAAAGTATATTTTACCTTCAAATACCATGTAAGTTATAACATCATTTATCTCAAAATGATAAACTATATATTATTTATTATTTACAGACTCTGGCTTGCTATAAATGAAAATCATATTTCAATTTTAGATTTTTACAATTATCAGCAAATCTATCAGTTTAAATTAAATAATCTGGTCAAATTTGGGGGCAATCATAATAAATTTGTTTTCGTTGTAAAGAAGTGCAAAGATGAATTTGAACTCATCTCTAATCAAACGACTAAATCAAGATTTAGTCCTGTTCGAGAAATAAATTATGAACGCTTCGTTTTCAAAATGGATCGATCTCACATTTATGAGCTCACTCTATTGATAAGAGACTACTTGGAAAATAGTCTATTTGTGAAATAAAAAGAGCCAATTTTGACTACTTTCTAAATGTATATTATATATCAAATAAAATTATTAAAACAACTTGATGTTTTAAACATAAAATTTCTAAATTTTTATACTGTATAAATTATGAAATTATAATAAATTTTTCATCTAAATGACTTATTTTTTAAATTTTTTCAGTTTTTACAAATCCAACTTTTTTCCATAAAGCAATTAAATTTCATACAAATGAAGTTAACTTAGAAATTTATTATGAAATAATGAATAATTTGTCTTTTGCATTCAAAGTATTTTTATACGGATCTAGAATAAATTTGAGGCATGTAATGATAATTTACTATTACTTATTTGAATGAATTCATAAATATAATTTTCATGATGATCCAATAACCAGAATTATTATTGATTATTTTGTAAATTTGAACAGTTTTAAGCTACAAGATTTATTTTTCAGGAACTTAGTTTCTAGATATAGACTTAAATTTTTTTGAAAAATGATAGGTGAAATAATTGAAAAAACCAAATCAAGAATCAGATTTTTTTCTTACAATTTTCAACTTTTCTTTTTGAGTGATTCTCCACTTATTCACCAAATTATTTATATTTAAAATTCCTTCTATCTTTATAAGACGGTCAATCAAATCTAATTTATTTAGCATATAAAAATTAAAATTACATTTGTTAAAAAACTAATCTCATAAGTGTTATTATCTATATTTATTACATAAATGTTAATTTATGTCATATTTAAAATTAAATGCCAAATTTTTTTCTTATCGATGAAAAAGGGCATTCAAATTATTCACTAATAAAACGTATCATTTGACTAATAGTTAGCTTTCTTAATTGAATATACATAATAAATATATTTTTTCCTTTAAATTAATAATATCATCTAAAAAACAAGTCTTTTTTAGCGAGCATCACTTTTGAAATTTAAAAGCTATTGAAAAAATGATCATCTATAAAAAAAAACTTTTATTTTTGTAGAAATAAAATATCTAGAAATAATATTTAATAGATAGTAAAGATAATTTAAAGAAGATTATACCCTTTTATTTTTAAAATATAAATTTTAAATTTTTGAGATTAATTGTTTCAAATTTATTTTGTTACGAAAATATATTTTTCAAACTTAATTGAAATATAATAGTTAAAATTTAAAAAAGTTTTTGAATATATATCGAAAAATCTAATTTTAGAAAAAATAGAAAATAAGTCTAATAATACTTTTTTGTTTAACTCAATTTTTTTAACTGATAAATTTCAAAAAATAAATATCATAATCCACAAATAAAAAATATATAAGTTCTTTTAATTTTAATTGATTGAAAGTATAATACAGAGAAGAGGGGATTATCAATATACAAAAATTTTCTGTAGAAATATACAAACTTTATACTGATAAAAAAAAATATAATTTCACGTTAACAATTAAAGGACGATTCATCGAACTAATAATAAAATAGTCTAAAAAATCTGAATTCCAAATTAAACTTTGTGAAGTGATGGATTAGGAGAATTAGGTGCATTGCCTTCATTTATTGTTTCGTTTGAAGGTGTGCAATTTCGTTGATCCCAATTTTGCTGATAATTAGCCATTGAAGAATTAAATCGAGGATCAATTAGTTGATGATTTGAATAGGGTATATTGGGCAAACTAGTATAGTGATAGTCCGATGCATACGTGTCTGGCAAGGATGAAGTGGGATTAGCCATCATAGGATCAACAATCTGTTGGAAATTTGCCGATACCGGCTCCGCATTGTTATACATGAAAGTTGACGGTTGAGAAGTGAATTGCAAATTTTGAAAATTAGCGAGCTGATTTGTTTCCGGCTGATAATCATAATTAAAAGATTGACGTTGAATGGGACTGGGTGCTGTTATAAAACCAGAATTAGCAATATTATTTAAATTAATATTTGAGGAATTTATATTGCCAGGAGGCATTTGACCAGAACTCAATTGACCTATCAAATCAAGAATAGATTTTGGTATTTCAGGTGGTGGTAAAATTTTTGTTGTTATTTTTGATTGATCATTTGTTGATAAAGGCAAATTACGTAATTGCTGTCTTAAATATTCAGCGTCTTTTTTGACTGATGACAATTCAGCTCTCAATGCTTGAGCTGATTTGAAATAATCACATGCTGATTTATTGCTTGTCAACAATTCCTCTTTTAACTGTTTCTCAGTCTCTTCAAATTCTTTTTTACTAATTTGATATTTTTGCTCGTATTCTTCAAATTTCTTATCCAAATTTTTTAATTTTATTTGTAACTCTTTATTTTCTTCAGTCAACTGTTTTTCTTTATATTGATAAACACCTAATTCTTTCTGCAATTCATTTTTGTTTTCATTGTAATATTTTTTTAAGAAGTCAAGATACTTTTCAGCCTCTTCTTTTTCTTTTGTCACTTTATTATTCACTTCGTTGTATCGAATGCATTCTTGTTCAAATTTTTCCAATTCATTCTTAAGTTTTTCAGTCTCATCTGAGTTAAGTTTCAGTTTATTATTTGCCTCATCACGTTCTTTTTCAAGCTTTTCGATTTTGCATCTCAACTTAATAATGTCATAAAAGTTGGCAGTTGAATTTTCAACAATTACGGTTTCATTATAAGGTTCAGATAAATCTAATTCATCTTTATTTGTATTTTCATTTATTAATCCATTTGATTCTTTAAATTCATCAAGCATCTTATTTAGACAACTAATTTCAATTTCTTTTTCTGATATTAATTTACTTTGATCGAAAAGTTGCTCCTTTAGATCATCAATTTGAAATTTATATTCTTCAACCTGTTTCTTAATTTCTTCATTTTCAACAATTAATTCTTTATTCAATTTCTCAAATTCATCTAATTTTAGCTTTAAATCGGCATTCTCCACTTCCTTTTTAGTTAAAGTTTCATTTAGAATATTTTTTTCTTTGAAAAAAATATCATTT
Organism: Acarapis woodi; assembly: GCA_023170135.1. Taxonomy (NCBI): domain Eukaryota; kingdom Metazoa; phylum Arthropoda; class Arachnida; order Trombidiformes; family Tarsonemidae; genus Acarapis; species Acarapis woodi. The sequence goes on from BLXL01010072.1 coordinate 25,968, forward strand.
TTCTCGTATAATTTTTCTAATTTAGTCTCCATGTTCTTTACTAAATTTTTTTGCTCTTCTAATTCTTTTTCAATTAACAAATTACTCTCCTTTAAATTTTCATTTTCGATTTTCAGTTCACTTAACTGTTTATCAATCTCGTATTGTTGTTCTTCAAGGCCTCTTGTTAATTTTAAATTTTGAACATTTAATTTGCTTCGTAAATCATCACGCTCTCTTTGCATCAAAGATAATTTATTTTGAGATTCACATAGATAATTCTTTAATACGGTTTCATTGCTGATCGATAAATGAAATAGCTTGATAACATATAATACAATCCATAGCAGACCAATCAAAAAAATGAACATTAATAATTTGGTTGAAATTTGTAAACTAACTTCCATAAACAAAACAATGCTTTGAGGAAAAAAATCTAGAATTCTACCCAACACTGATCTTAAAAGAATAATGTAAAAACTTGGTTGACCAGATGACTCTTTTATCATATTGTTAGCTAAGCAATACTCATCTGATTTTTGTCCATTTACAAGCTTATTGTCAGTGATTAATAAACCATTCAATTCATCTATTGCATCACCTATAAGTTGATTGAAAAGATAAAGATAAAATAATTGCAATTAATTTCAGCATCCGAAATATATATAAATTATAATCGTTAATTAAATAAACCTTTTTTTTCAAATAATTATTTTAATAAAATTTCTTGATTTATTATGTGTTCGTGATCTTATTTTAACTTTTAAAAAATATACTGGGTAAAAAAAAATCAAAAAAAGAAAAATTCAATTCTCAATATTAGTCAATATATAAAATCAATATTTTTGATGATTTTTAACCAATAAAACGTAAAATCTAGACTAATGATACCAGGTATGAAAAATTCAAATTTAAGAAATATTTAAGCTTTTAATTCTATCTAGTTGATAATTAAAGTTTTGGGATCATTAAAAAAATTTTTTTTGTTCTTCTCACTCTTTGAGTAATAAATACGTTTTTATACAGGTTAATAAACTATTCTAATTAAGAAATTACAATCAAAATTTTTTTTACCTTCATTGTGGTTTGAAAACTCATTTACCAAAGAATTTTCTTCATCTTGGTTTGAAATTTCATTTTTGATTTCCAAGTTATAAATTTCAGCATCCTTTGAATGATTTGTCAATTTTACTGATGGTGATTCATTTAATGACTCTTGAATATTATTTTCAGTAATGTTAAAAAGTGAATTATCCATCAAAGGTTCGTAAATTTGTCGTTTGTCTTCGGTTGAATCTGATGAAGATATTTCATATTTTTCATTTGAAGAATTATCTAATTGATCATCTAGTGATACATCTAATTTTTCACCTAGCTCTTCATTTTTGCCTCCAGATTGGGTTTCAGAATAAAGTTGTTTGTCAGAATAAATATTATCAGTTGATTGATTTATTGTGTTACTTTTAGTATCATTAGATTTAATATTTAATTCTGCAGTAGACACAAAATCATCAGAATGATAAATACTATTAGGCAATGATTGCTCCGTAGATTTTGAAGCAGAAACAATTTTTTTCTCATTCGATTCCTGATAGTTTATTGGTGTCTCATTGTCCTCTTTTTTAATTTGTTCTTCAAATATATTTTCTTTTTTGGTTTCTTCATCAGTGCTCAAATATTTATTTTCTCTTAAATTTTCCTTATTTATCTCAGATGTGTCTTTTGAATTAATATTCAATTCTCTATTGATTTCATTATCATTCTTTGATGTTTCATTCACTTCAGACTCAAAATTAAGTCCGGTTAATGATAGCTTATCTTCCGATATATCATTCGTATAAAAATCTTTCGATGCTTCAAAATCATTTTTTAAATTTGAATTGTTTTCTATTTTATTTTCAGTTTTTTCGTTGCTTTCAATTGATTCGATTTCTTCATTTTTTTCAATTAATTTCATTTCGTTATCGCTCACATTTAATTTATTAATAGATTCATATATTTGACTTTGTGTAGTTGATTCATCAAATTTTTTAGGTTCATTTGATTTTTCTCCGGGTAAATAAGATGTTGTTTGATTATCGCTAGAAAAATCTGGAACATTATCATTATATAATTTAGTTGACGTTTGATGATCGTTAGAAAAATTCTGAATTTCCGGTTCTTTAAGATCAAAATTTTCAAGATCATCAAATGATTTTTTTTCAGTTTTTAAAAAATTGCGTGCATGTAATTTCTTAACTAATGGCATAGATTGTTTAAGATAATTTGACTTAGTCTGCTCATCTGATTGTTGCTTATCGGTTATCAGTGTATTTGTATTCGAAACACTTGAATGATTTGAATTTTCATTCTTCACATTAGAATCAGATTGTTGCTTTTGCAATTGACCGTTTTGCGAATGGTAATCTGAATCATTAATTTTTTTGTAATCGGTATTTGTTTCATTCAATTTATCTTCATCATATTTAATCGGATTTAATTTTTTATTTTCAAAGCTTGCTCTTACCTTGATTAATGGTTTATCTTTATTAAATGCTTTTTCAATCTTTACATAATTTTTTTTAACTAAACCTTTTTGATTTTCTTTCTAAGCATAAAAAGACAATTAGAAAATTAGCCCGATCACGATTTATATAATTAAATACTTACTTGAGTGAGATAATATTGCTCATTTTCTCCATAGATTTTTAAATGTTCATTCATATGCAACTTAATATGGTCATTGTCTTCAGGATGCACATATTGAGAAAAACCTTCAAATAAAATATCTGTGTAAAATATTATTAATTAATAAATTTTGTTAATACGAAATGTGCATAGTTGATTAAAAATTAATTCATGTTGCTAATATTCTAAATTTACCCGAACAGTCTTTGTCGAGACAATTTAATTCATATTGCTTTTCACATTTGGTATGATCAATTAAAACGAAGTTAAGATGCAAATAAAATAATAAACTGAATAACGTAAATTTCAATCTGATCATTATGTTTAATAGATATAAAGGCTAATCAAATATATTGTTGATGAAAGCACTTAAAAAAAAAGCGTATTATCAGATAATCATTAGAATTTAAAGATTAAAGGTAGTAAATGTAATTTGATGTTTAAAAGTGGTATAAAGATGAAATAAACCACAAAATATGAACGAAATTCAATCTGAATAGCAAATATTACAACCAAACTATATTTGGCACATTTAAATAAAGAAAACTTATGTACAAAAAAATTTATTTTAGAAATAAGAAAAAGTTCATTATAAAAACAAATCAAAAAAATTTTTTAACAGATAATGAAAATAACAATTAAACACATTAGTGATTTTACAGAAAATTAAGAAATTAAATTCAAAAATTTACAAGTCATCGAGATATCTAGATTGAACTTGACGGGCTAAATTTTCATTCAAATTAGAGGCGATATGTTAATCACAAATAGATTAAAAACACATCATTATATTTAAGTTTATTGAGGTGTGGCCAGTTGAAGGCATCTTAACTCAATAAAATAACAGACTGAAATTTAGTATTGAATTTCCATGTAATTTATCCAATTTAGATATCTTACTTTTACTTAATTTTAGACAATTAAGATTTTAATCAACAAAAAATCATTTCCCCGATACTAAAATGCTCACTATTCGCTTGACGTAAACACCGATTAGAAAAGGCGGATTTTTTGAAAAAATAATTCTCAATACTCAAATTCTTAAGGTATTTTAAAATATTTCAATCTTATAATTTCATTTAAAAAAATTTATTTATCAGATTAAATGTTATCTAGATTTATTAAGAAATAAAAAATAAATTTCAAAGAAAATTCTTAAAATTTATAAAATTAGATTTTTTTTTCGCTACTAATTATAAGAAATGTTTTGAAAATTTTTTTATTCAGCTGAAAAAAAAAGTTGATTTTTTCAATGTTCACAAGCCGATACTTTCCATATTTTCAAAAGTCATTTCACAAGTTTGTTTTGGTCTAATTCATGCGAAAGGTTTCACAATTTCAACTTTTATGTTTTTATAAATCTATCTATTGATCATGAAATTTATTGACTTTTAGATCTTTGTAAAATCACCTATTAATTTCTATTTTTCTTCATTTTTAATCATTCCAATAACTTTGCATTGATTCCATAATAACTTTTTTATGATTAACATTTGTTTTCGCAATTTAACATATCGTATTTATTTCAATCTAATTTTCAAATCTAAATTTTTAAGTTTTTTAATTATATTTATACATTATCATACCTTTTAAACATTTAAATTTTTATCTATTCTCAAATTTATTTAATTAATTAAGCAAACCTTGTGATAATTATCAAACTGAATTATACATTTTTGAAAATTTTAGTCGTCAGAATTTTCAAATTAATGAAAAAAAAAATTGAAAATTAGTCATCTAGCTATTTTTTCATCAATTGATATTAAATAATAATTGAAAATATCGAAAATTCAAATTTAATCTTCATTTGTTTGATTCAAATCTTCCAAAAAATTAAAAAAAAAATTTTAAATAATGTTTTCTTTACTTTATGGATTTTGGAGATTTTTATTTAGAAAAGATGAATATTTTGTCTTGATAGTTGGATTAGATAATGCAGGTAAATTTTCATTATAATTATAATTATAAATCATATCTTTTTAAAAATTCTTTTCAAATAGGTAAATCAACTTACTTAGAACAAGTGAAAATCAAATTTTGCCAAAATTACAAAGGATTAAAATTATCTAAAATAATGACAACAGTTGGTTTGAATATTGGTAAAATTGAATGTTCGGGTGTTACGATCAATTTTCTCGATTTAGGCGGTCAACAAGAATTACAACCACTTTGGTCGAAAGTATGAATTTTATAATTTACTGTAGATTCACTAAAAAAATTTCCAGTATTACAGTGAAACGCATGGAATAATTTATCTGATTGATGCATCAGATTCCAGTAGATTTGAGGAATCGAAAGAATCATTCGGTAAGTTTTACATTCGTTGATTTTTAATGAATACTAAAATTTAATCTCTAGTACTACTTTCACATCTCAAATTTAACAGAGCTAATGATCAACAATACTCATCTTCAAACCGTTCCACTTTTGTTTATAGCAAATAAGCAAGATATTGAGAACTCATTAACTTTGTCTCAAATTCAGGAGATTTTTAAGCTCACAAATGAAACTATTGGAAAACGAGAATTTTTTTCTATTAATTGTTCTGCCATAAATGGGTAAATTTCTTTTGATAATTTTTGAATCATTTAGATGGAAAAAAAATTGATTTATTTTATTTTCATTTCAGAGTTGGTATAAAGGAAGGCATTGAATGGATAGTGAATTGTGTGAAAGATAATGCCATTAATCGACCTCCAAACGATAACGACTGATTATTTGAATCATTCATAATACTGTAAATATGATACAAAATAAACTTCAAACCATGTTCTTATTAAGGATTAAAAAATTGTTAATTGTATATAAATCAATTTAATTCAAATTTAATTAGTTTAGAAAATTACATTCTTCGTTTACAATCTGAAAATTTGAATAAAAAATACAATTTATTCAGCAATTATTTATAAAATAGACTCATTATTACTTGTCCTTCACTAAAATAACAAAACTTCAAGCAAAATCCAAATTTAAAAATCATTACATTATTAAATAACTTCACCTTCTTTGCTTAATAGTTTTTGCTGTTTTTCTAAGCTTTCTGGATATTCTATATATTTGATTTGATATATTCTCTTTAAAATATGGATCAATGTAAATGCACTAAATGTTATACAGGTATATACGCTTACTTTATGAAAACGATCGAGAAATCTATTCCATTTAACTACAAACGGGACACCTGACCTCTTCATACTGATTAATTGATTTCGCTTTCGCTTATGATGAAAATTTCAACTTTAAAATGCTAAAATCGATGATCCGATCTTGATTTTTTCTTGAGATTAATTGAATATTTTTAAAACAGATTTACTCTTATTTGAATCTATTAATTTAAATTTCGAAGAACATCTCTATGTGTTTATATTTCTAATTTTGCCATTTCAATATAAAGCTATTTTTCGATGGATATTGTTGAAAATAGACATGTCGTGCACGCTGGTAAAAGAATTTTCAGAACTTTCGTTTTATCAAACTTGAGCTATTCAATTCTAAAGGTTCAAGCAAATTAAATATTCTGTATAATCTGTGAAGAAATTCTCCTTAGTTAATTTCCATAAAAACTATGTAATAATCAGGCGAATAAAATGTGTAGAAATCTGATGATGCTTGTTCGAGAAAAATAATCAATCAACTAAACTAATTAAATTAAATAAAATTCTTCAGAAATTTTTTAGCATCTTCGATCTTGTGCTGTGTAAAGGGAGAATCACTTTCTTCAATTTGACAAATTTCCTTTTGCGCTTCTGTGGAGCCAGTAATTTAATCTCTATATTCAATATAGAATTTAAATAATTAGTTTCAATTTCAATTTGGAAGAAAATTTTCACGAATGATAAATTTGATTGATTTGTTTATTGATAGAAAAAATTTGCACTTTATTTTGTAAAAAATAAAATTCAAAGTATCAAGCTCTACTTACGTTTATTCATCATTGGTTTAATGACTCTAAAATCGCCACTTCTAATCAATTTTTTTTCATTACGTTGCACACTTGTACTTCGAGCTTCGATCTTGGTCGACTGTTCGAAATAAAATAAAATCACAACAATAAGCAAAAGAAAAAAATTGTGTAGTTTCATTTTCGGATCTTTTGATGATTTGAAAAAAATTTAAATTGGAAACTCTTATTTATACATTTTTTTTATGTAATAATTTTTGGCCTGGGGTAAAATTTGATTATTTTGAACAACTTATGATCGAATTTGTATAAAAATAATTCACTATACGAGAAATATTAAACTTATTGAATAATATTACTCGAAATCATTATTCTTACAAAAATTCCAACCAATCAACTTGAAAAAAAGTTTAGAGGAAATTTCATAAGTGTAAATTTTATATTGATAATTTGAAGCATTTTCATCAAATTGAAATTATTCATCAATACAAGTCCTTCATTTGCATAGTGATATAAAACTGAACCAAATTATACATAAAAAATGAATTTTCTTAAAGGTAGAATTGATTTGCTCTTCTCAAAAAAGTACTTACTTTATACAAATGTAGCACTAGGTGGTACATTTCTAGGACTTGGTGATCTACTCGAACAGTTTTTAAATAAAAAATTATCCACTGAGAATGATAGGGTCATAATCAAAAATGAGGAAAATTTAAGTATTCAATCATTGCAAATTGATTCAAATAGAATAAGTGAGTTTTTATCAAGTTTACGGTTTAAAGTTCTCGAATAATTGCTTTTAATTGAAATGAAAGTTACTTCTTTGCCTACTCACAAGAATTTTAAATAAAGTTCTAATTAATGAATTTTAATCTCGTTTCATTTAAATGGAATGTTCTTGTATACATTAAAAAGTTAATATTATTATAATAATATTATTAATATAATTGACCTTTATTGATTCTTATGTGTGACCATTAAATATATATTTTGATATTAAATTATAAGTAAACTTTATTTCTTGGCAGGTGCAATGACAAAGACAGGTCTTATTTTAGGTGCTTGTGGTCATTATTGGTATAAATTTCTCGATAAAAAGTTTCCTGGTAAGTTGATATTGAGATTTATTACCTCAAAATAATTATCTCTTCTTTTAATTTCAATACTTTTATGAAGATACTACACGGTCAACTATTTTTAAAAAACTAGCTTGTGAAATGGCAATCGGTCCACCCTGGTTTGTTTCTCATTTATTTCAATATTATCTTTTAATTCACCTTTTTTGTATTTATAGGCTTTTTTTCACATTCTTGGTTGTTGGATACTTTGAAAATCAAGCACTAGACGAATCGATTAAAAAGTTCAAAAATTCACTAATTTTTCTTGTTTTGGTAAGATTTTTCTGTTTTTTTTTTTTTTAATTGTAGAATGGCGCATTTAACTGATTATTAAAATTTATACATTATTTTCAGGCTGATTGGTGTTTCTACGTGCCCTTACAATCATTAAATTTTAAATTTATTCCTTCTCGTTTTAGATTCACCTATGTTATCTGTTTAACAGTGGTATACGACGTATTTTTGGCATTCATTCTTCATAAATAAAATTCTCCCATCCATTTTTACATATATATGTTCCATACTGATCTTTTAGAAAATCTATTAATTGAATGATGTTAATTTGTGAATTTTATATCTTAAATTATTTTTTTCTCGAGAGAATTGATTTACATTACATTTCTTAAATCCTCAAAATATTTCATTTTATTCTAGATACATCAAATTAATAGATTCAAAACGAAAATTTCAAAAAATTTTGCGATGTCGGTAAGTAGTATTAAGTAAATAGTTAAGTATAATAAGAATGATATCAATTTCAGTTTTGATATTTTGATTTTATCATTACCCTAATGAAATAGATTTAAATATATTATCCTAAAAATTCAAAAAAAAATTTATCAAATCATGCTAGTAAAAATATTGATATTTTTCAAGGATTAAAACTTAAATTGTTAAAACTTTTTACTTGCCTTTATGTGAATGCTCATAAAAAATTGGAAAAAAAAAATCATCATCTTTATTCTAAAAATATACAATATTATTATTTTAATTACAACGAGTAAAAAAAATGTTCTAGAAAAATAGAGAATTTTTAAGTTGTAACGTAATCGAAAACGGAAACAAAAGTGCGGGGTCAATATAAATCCAGAAAAAAAATTATAAATCGAAAACGACAAACAGATGAAGATCTATAAATCTTGCATTTAAGGGTGTAATTAAAGTGTGAATAAAATGTGAAAACAATTTAACATTCAAGTACGCATAAACAAAATAATGGTGCCATAAATTTAATATCTTAATCAGACGCCCTCTAAATTATCTCATGATTAATTCAAAATTCAAACGAATTTCGTTTTTTATTCATAATTTGCTACCGAGGCAAATTAAGGTGAAGAAAAGAATAGAAAAAAATTTTATTTAGCAAATCAAAGTAGAATTTTGTTAATATATCATCTAAATCTTTCTATTTATTTAAAATTTTTATTTCTTATTCATTTTTTAGAAATCCAACTATAAATAATTAGAATCGTTTTAAATTAAATTTGAATTTTTTGAATTTTTTGAATTTCAGTCAAAGCATTGAATATGTTTATCACGTTTCCATTATTCTCTCCATATTCTTTTTTTCTTGCAATAAGTGACTTATAAGTATTGCAATAAGTTTCTGAAGAAATTTTAATTGATAATAGGCGATCGATGACAATAGATACAAATCATTCAACTTTTTTTTTTGTAGATGCGAACAAAAGCAGAATTGGCAAATTTAATGGACATAGCGTTTTGAAGTAGAATGTACGAAACGAAGATTTTTTATAAAATATTTTATAGAATCTATTTCAAATAATTCAACAATTTACAATGTAGACAGGTGTACCACGTTGTTT